>JAHWFP010248605.1:9550-56762 GCA_023313725.1 Lithobius niger
ATTGAGGCTTAATGCCGCGTCGACAGCTAGGTCATTAGCGCCAACCTCAATCACAGTGCAGTGGTCCACCAGGGAGTAGAGGTGCACCGATGTTAGCATCGGACATCGGAAATCGGCTTTTTTTGGCTATATCGGTCATCGGAACATCGGATCAGTTTTAGGCAGCAGATGTTAAAACATCGGATATCCAAAATTGTATTAAACCATTTTGTGACAGATGTGCCTATAATTAACTTCTGGGTGCTAAAGTTTAGGTCTACAGAAATTTTAAATTTTATTCGCGAAATTATCTTAATTTTAGATTCCATGAAAAATGTAACTTGGTTTCACTTTAATTTCTTAAACATCGGACCATGAGATATCGGAATCGGATATCGGCCGATGTTTTTTCAACATCGAAATCGGACATCGGAATCGGCATTTTAGCACATCGGTGCATCCTTACTAGGGAGTTCCTCGAGTCGATTTGTCCGATGACCTGGCTGAGCTTCCTCACCTTAGTTTCGTTCAACGAACCGTTGAAGTGATGGCATTCCCACGAAAAAGTGAAAACATTAGAATGAGTGGCACTGTTGTTGCAACTGAATGCCACATGGTGGGAGAACTTGTGGAAGTACAAAATTTTGGGCATTTTGGAGCATATTTTAACGAAAATAGGTGTATACAGGTTCCGTTAGTGTTTTTTCGGATAACAGTAAAAATTAAAATATTTATAGTAGTGAAGTTGCCATTCAAGTTAACAGCAACAAGAATAGCAAGTCAAGTTTGAAAATTAATTCAACTTTAAGTCATTTAAAACAATTAACAGGTTTAACAAACTCATAATCTTTTCAATATTTCCAACAAACACAGCGAGCTTACCTCTTTTCTGATATGCAAATTCCATGGTGTGCGGGTGTATGTGTTATACGGAAGTTTGCTCTGAGGGTAAAGTTTAGTCTTCATATTCTCCAACTGGTGCGAGTCAGCCTCATCGGCAATGTTGGAAAGTTCCATTGCTCTGGAATACCCTTCAGTGGCTAAAGGAAAACAAATCAAAAGTTAAAATTAGACATGTGCTATTAGAATAATTTTAGTTTGAGTCAAGTATTAGAGTTGACTAATGAGTCAGCACTGAGTCAGGTTTGAGTATTTGGTGAACATAGTTTGTGTGCAAGTTTGTTTTAAGTGTCAGGTTAATAACAAGTAAAATGCTGACTGTGTGGGCCAATGTATGCAAATGGGTCTCCGAAATTTAAGGATATACGGTTACTTGAAAACGGTTTGACTTACTAGATTTTAATCTTCGCCACTGGAAAGCTCTCACAGAAACGACTAATTTGGTATACGGGAGTGTCAAAACTGTTAAAAACATTGGTTAAGCTATAGCATTTTCACCAGATTGAATTTTTTCAAGTGTGTATACAAATGATGAACTAAAATGACGAACTATGCCCAAATTGCATACTAGGCCCGAATTTTTCGAGTATCGCAGACCCTTAGAAATAATAAGAAACAATAAGCTTAAATAAGTCGATTGAAAGAAATTTACAACAAGCCATGCCGTGTTGACTACTACAACAAGCCATCCGTTTGACATCTTTGGAATAACTTAATCCAAGCAGCCAGTGTTCAACATTTTACAAAGATGTAACGAAAGGATAGACGTTATTCACTCGTTAAGTTGCTAGAAGAAACTCTAGTTGTTTCAGCTATTTAAAAACAATTCAAATCAGGATGTTCTGGCATGTATTAACAAATAGGCTACATAGTTTATTAACTTATGGATCGACCGAAACTTCTACCAATTCCGGGTCGGATTTGGATAATTTACAAGATTTGCCGAATCAGATTTGGATCCTAACCAAATCCAAAGGAAAAGCTCTCTTTCAGCCCTTCGTATTTTGCACAGACTAAATTTTTCTCTCTACAAGAAAGATTGAGTAACTTTAAAGACTGAGCAAACATTTTTCAACTTGTTCATTGGTTTTTCCCATATAACTTCTGAACAGTTTATGGTAGCCATCTGAAATTAGATCCACTGGAAAGCTTGCGAAAAAAAGCTTCAAATGATATATTGGCATGTCCAAATCGGCCAAAATTAGCAAAGTTGTTGAAAAATCATCCAAACATTAAAAATTTTGCAGAATCCGAATCGAAACCGAATCACAAAGATACAGCCTCATATCCGGGTTAGATCGGATTTGGTTGATCCCTACTACTTAGCAATAAAAGCAGAGTGGACAGATTGTTTGGTTGAGCTATTGCCTCTCTCAACTTCATTCAAGACTCTCCTTAGGGGAAATCTCGGTAGTGTATTTACATCCTACTGGTTGGAGCCACCATCGTTTTGTACGTTGTACACCTGCGTGTCCAGAAGGACTGATTTCTCGTTTGCTGGATGGCGGCTTACTCTAAGAGCCAACTAGGCCTAGTGATGGACATACTTCAAACTTGAACTTTCTGCCTCTAATGTGTCAATATAGAACGTTTTACAGACCTAAACTCAACCAGCTACCTATCCACTTTCTAATAATAAGCACTAGATAAGTTCGTGTCAAGCTGATTTGGTTACGGTCATTGGTTTTGGTCAATAAAAAGTTAAACAATAAAAATAACACTTTACTCTCTTATCGAACAATTTTCAAATCACAATTTAAGAATACCAATAACACAATACACATACAAATAATGTGTAGGTCCTGAACGAATTTTGCTGCAACAAATTACAAAATAAATACATAAAACTAAATTATAAGGCCTAGTAAAATTACCTGATAGCTAACCAGATATTACATGGCAGCCTATTAAACCCTACTGCCCCTATAAACCCCAACTCCTACAAACCTTAACTGCCTTTTTAAATCAAAGACTAATAAATCTAAGGTAATGGTCATGCACCATACCCTTCTAAGTCAAATTTTAAACGAATAAAACTTAGCCTTACCTTGTCCTCTTCCTACATAATTGGAGGTGCGTTCCATGTTCTGGATCCTCTCCATCCGTTGTTCCATGTGTGATATTCTTTCCATTCTCTGTTCCATTCGATTTTGGAGGTTGTGGTGTTGATGATGTGAGTAAAGCCTGGCTGAAGGTGAAACTGGAGCCGGTGGTGATTTTGGCTCTGGAATCACCGGTCCTCCTGGGTCATAGTAGCTGCTTGCATCTCCTATCGTTGAGGGGGGTGGAGGAGGAATGATGAAACTAGGAGGTGCAACCGGAGGTGGCGGGGGTGCCGACAACCGGTTAAAAGCTGATGATCTGGAATCTTTTTCCATCCTATCAACCTGTGGAATAAAATCTGGTTAAACTTTTGCATTCCTTTAGTTCGTGCCAGGAGGAGGCATGGAGCTTCCACTCATCCAAAGCACACAAAAAAACTCGACAGATGAACAGCTAATTTGGTTCAAGACATGAAATGAAGGACATTTGGTTCAAAATGTTAAAATTAACAATTCTGTACTCTTGGTGTCATTGCAACAGAGCGCGACATAAAAGTTATAGGCATCCAAAAACAAGCTTACAGATGCCCTAAATACATATGGTTAGAGTGCGGCAAATCCCCATATTCACACATCTTATCCACTGATGAATCTAGTAAGTCCAAGGTACACCAATATTAACCAGCTCGTTCGGCCCGAGCTTCGAGCCAATCTGGATAGGCAGTGGAAAATCCAGATTCCACGCAACGTACAGATCATTGGTTCGGCAGACTAGCGGGAGTTTAAACATTGGAAAGAAAATCAATGCTGCGATGTGACTTATAATTTATTTTCTCGCGCAACTTCTGATGAAGGTGAAAGGAGTATCACCGAAAATTCAAGTGTAAGATCATTTTGTGTACTTTGAAGGTAGTAAAGTGTTTTGTTGCGATCTTTAAGATTTTTTATGTTTATATGAAAATATTATGATATTTTCCAACCCTCCTTGCTATACTAGCAGTAGCCCTAGCAATGTAATGTACCACGTTGCCAGTCCTGAATCAACATAATAGTGTACTTTTTTGCCGCTCGTAGCAGCATTGGGAAGTACGAGAGCGTTTGGAACACACAAGCTGCGTGGCTCCATTTGCATTGTGTGCACCATTTGCCTGACATGTCTACTACGGTTTGGGCCACAGAAAGACTCTGTGAACTCGAATTAGAATGATACTTTAGGACCAATTACTTTGGATAATAGAGATTCTCCTTGTACAGAAAAGAAACCACCTCCACGTATACAACCTGTTCCATTCGATTCATTCAGTTTTCTATTAAGATTGAACTCTGGCTATTAGAAGGTACTGCCTCGTAAACAAACCATTTTTTTTTTTTTGAAAATGGGAAAAATTAACGCACACACTGCACTAAACTAACATTTAACAACTATTCTTCTGGCATGGTGTGCGAGTTAATTTTTCCATTTTCCGAAATTTCTAATAACTGCTAGCCTACAGTAAAAGACTGTTTATAGGTATTCAGTGAACAAACCTCGGTCTAAAGTCAAATTTTTCAACACGACAACCCAGTTTCCCTCTTTAAAGCTAAATACTGTGACCAACATTTTAAGGTACTATATTTTAATCTTACTTATTGTTTTGGTAAACAGCATTGTGCAGGTAAAATAGAACACCTAGGAGCGATTCTTCATTATCAGTAGTTCTAGCCCCATTAAAACTTAATATAGATCTGTTTCTAAAAATGTCGAGGCTACTACCTTAAAATTTCGAAGATATAAGCACACAATAGCCCACAATTCAAGTCTAAAGATATTAAAGATAAAGAGTTGTGTGAAATATTACAATTTTTTTATAGTCCTCCACTGCAGATGTTACAAGACAGCCGACTACATTCTTCAGGCAACGTATTATACCACAATTCTACCTCATCAAGTCATCTCAAGCTTTATTTAAATCTGGTGGTTGGTCGTGACCCACTCAACCCCCCCAGTTTTAAATGACACTTAAAATAACTTGACGAGGTAGCAAAGCGGTGTAGTACTTTGCCTCAAAGATATAATTGGCTGCCTTGTAACATCTGCATTGGAGGACTCCAAAAATTTGCAAGATATTAAAGGAGAAATATCTTTGGACTTGGAAATTGTGGGTGTTTGTGATATCTTCGAAATTTCAAGGTAGTAACTTCGACATTTTTAGAAACACATCTATATTAAGTTTTAATGGGTCTAGAGCTACTGATAATGAAGAATCTCTCCTAGGTGTTCTATTTTACCTGCAAACCTTTGTTCACCAAAGCAGTAAGTAATATTAAAACAGAGTACCCTAACATGTTGGTCATAGCAATAAGCTTAAGTCATGTTGCAATATGTGACTTTAGACTGAGGTTTGTTTACTGAATACCGATAAATGGTCTTTTACTGTGGCAGTTATCTGATATTTTTGAAAATGGAAATTGAACACACACACCATAAGAGAAGAAACAATAATCTTATCTCCCCCAATACAATTCAGCCCAACCATATTTTGAAACTTGGAAGTTTAGTCACTGTTAATCGTAACATACCTGGCCAGAACATTAAATCGTATGTATAGTCAAGAGTCATGTCATACAGTATAATGTAAACCAACCCTTCCGAATGTCAATCCAGTAGCAATCGCCATTTGGCCAGTGGACCTTACAAAGCACTCGCCATTTCACAATTTTTACTCGCCACATACCAAATACGTCTTGTATGAAGAAAGGATTCTCTAATTTATGCATTAACAAAATTGTGCAATTTTCTTAAACTCCAGTATTAATGCAGAAAATCCAGTTGTATAGCCCTTATAAATCTGAGCATAACGCCTCAAACCGTTCGTCTCTAACTTATGCGGTTCCGGAGATACCCCTTTTTTAGTGGCAAGCTCTGTAGCTAGTCGCCGATTTGGCGAGTAAGGCTAAATTCCAAGTCGCTAACTGTTGATTTCTACTCACCAAATGGCGAGTGGCGACCGACAATGGGAAGGGTTGATGTAAACGACTGATTTTAGGCCTAGTTGCGGTCTTGTTCAGATAATAATTGATGTAGAATCTTCGGCACTGCCGCTGTTGTTAGCAATAGCACCATCATATCCAGAGAAAGATTCTTTCCAATTGTCAGACTAGCTCATTTGGAGATGCCTGTGCATGACGGGTTGGGTGCTTACCAAGACCCACCATTGCCTCAATAGTGACTCACCAATCATTACGCACAACCGAAAGAGTTCCAGTTTCTTCTAAACTAACAAATTTTCGATAGTTTTTACTAACTATCTTCATCAGGCATAAACTATGCGACACACACACACAGATATTTTGTAAGAACTACGAGACACACACACACACAGATATTTAGTAAAAACTATCGAAAACTATCGATGAGCAGCAAAAGTAAACAAACCGTAGCGTCAGTCGAAGTTTCGATCGGAACATCAGTATTTAGCATTGCCAACATCTTGATAAAACAACATCTGTATAGTTTTGTAAAGTATAGCTTAGGCTAAAACAATAGTTATTACTGTAGAGTATAATCTCTTTATAACAATACCTGTTTATATCAACAACCTCATTACAATGATATATTTACTAAAAACTGCCAAATTGTCACTATTTTTCCGCTAAAAAATCACTTATAAACAACACCCAAAACAAAGGCAGCACAACAATAGGATATTTTTAAGGCTGGGCCGATCAGCATTTTTTCACTAGAGGCGATCGTTAACAAAACTGGCCGACACCAATCCCTATCCCAATTACCGATACCAAATCCCGACAACCGAAATCTGTAATGCTGCAGAACGTCTTTATAAAAAAAATTACTTTTGAAATCACTGCCCAAATAAAGCGTAGGTCTCAATGCACACAATTATTTTAAAAATATTGGTTTAAAATAATATTGCAAGTGTCTAGCAGTGACGCATGAATATCTTTTAGGGACTGCATGAGATACGTTATTTTATGTAACTTCGCGGGAAACACATGTCTGTTCCCACATGTCGTCTACCACAATTCACAGTCAATAAGCAATTATATTGGGTATGATAATCTAAAAGCGCGCTAGCGCTTCGCCCATCAAGTTCAGATTGTTGGATTCATGGCGTCTAATTATTGCCGTCTGATTGTTGTTGTGCAATTGTAGTTGTTCATTATCAATGTTTGGGCAAAAGCTAGCTACTGCGTCTCTTACCCAAGACATTAAACCGCCGTTTTCTGGTATTGAATGCTAAATATTAATGCGACAGAAAGCTTTGAAAATTGTATAGATCGACGGGTTTTACCATGTAGACAACAGACAGAAAGTCCTGTTTCTGAGCTATGCATAAAGGATTTCAATACGAAAAAGGTACCTCAACATCGTTGATTTCATGCTAGCTACTACTACTACTTATTATTAGCTAATTCCACTCAGATAAAATAATTTATGTGACAGATATGCTTGAAATTTGACATTGAGTTTCCGTTTCACTCCAATAGGTGCCTTTTATGGTTTAGCATTTGGGGATGTTTTAAATTCAAAGATTGTAATCATTTGTAATGCTATTTTAGTGAACATTGGGAACACGCCATCTGTTATCAAAATAATTGTCTTCCATAGCCGAGTAACAATGCAGACTCGGGTGACTTATTGTTTCCGTTTTACAATTAAATCGAAGTGATACATTGTAATTGTAAATTATACAAAATAAATAAAGTATATCACTGTCCACTAAACTATACAGGCTCGGACTGGCCATTGTGCCAATGGCACAGGCGCACCTTTGGCAGGCTTATTTTTTCCTCCTTCCCGTGAAGAAAAATGATGGTTTTGGATTCCCTACCCACTGATGACCCCTCCTGTTGGTACAATTTCCCTTCTCTCTTTTCTCCCTCCCTTTACTCACGGTTTTAACACATATTTTACACTCCCCCCACCGACTACAAAATATTTCCAAAAATAGCATTACTTGAAATACAAAATGTGTGTTGAAGAATGCATGCCGAAGCCAGAAATGACGACAACATATGAAAATAAGCAGAGCTTCTTAAGCTCGAATCCGTACTTTGCTTCAGCTTGGGGAGCTTAGGGCACTTCCCCAAACCTCTAGATGTCTGGAGGTACCATAATGTCATCGGAGTTTCCTGTAAAATGCATGGTGCCCCTCCCGGTCATTTTTATAAAATGACACAGGCACCCTTTCCCACCCAGTCCGACTCTAAAACTGTATATGGGGAAGAAAGTCCGTGCAGGGTTACCGCTCTTTCAATAAAAAATAATAACAGAAAAATAATCTAGATAAACCTAAACTAAACGAAACTAACTTAATTGTGCTCAGTTGTTTTACAATCAAATGGATACTGCGGCCACTTTATTGGAAATATAATTAATCAGCGACCATTAATTATGCCAAAGTTACGATTTTCTTCAGGTTGTTCAAGAAATGATTTACAATTACATTTTCATAAGGAGCTCACAATCAATGCTTACACTAAAGCAAAATCATAAAACGACCAAAAGGGGTGATATCATACAAAAACCCCATAAGGGCAAATGGACCCATCAAGTTTTTGCCATAGAAAGTAGTGATATCAGAGCCAAAATGGCTGCCACCAAGTTTTCCGTCCCAAACTTAATCACTCAATATTAACTGACACCTCGGTGATTGTTAGTTAAGCAAGCTTGCGTGATCACGGTTCGGACCACAAACTTGGTGGGAGCCATTTTGGTTCTGATATCACTACTTTCTATGGCAAAAATAATGGGTCCCTTTGCCCTTATGGGGTTTTGTATGATCCCCTTATACAATAATAATCCAAACAATAAAAGACATCTTGCGCATCAAGATCCACTGTACCAAGACTAAATGTGATGTCGACCACAGCCCCAATCTTAACGCTAATTTTAACTTACCACCTACCTAACAGGCACACCAAAAATATAAGACAAAATTTGACTTATCGCAGCACACAGAAATAACATGTCAGTATTTAATGTTAGTCCTGTCAAAATATTTTGTTTTCAAAGATCCAAGAACTAATGTTCTGAAAAAGTCTCTCCATACAAACTTGCTCATAACTGCTAGCATACATGCAATATCTACCAAAATATCTAGTATCCAGAACGTAGAATTATCTGATCAGAATGTAAAATTGTCTGATGAAAAGCGTGTTTTTAGGTGAAAATGTACAACAGATTAGATGATTTGTCGGCTTTTGTCTGCTGACAATGAATTTGTCGGGTATCCTAGATACCACGATATGGTAGATTTTGCATGTACGACTGCTAGAGGGCGGAAAAGCTTAAGCCATACAATATAACAGCGCACTAACGGGCAGGAAGGAATTACCCAGGAACGCAGTGCAGTGCAAAACAGAAAGTAACTTCCCACTGTGCTGTTACTGGAAGAACTGTTACATTAGCACCATTCCCACAGAATATCCTTCACTCATATATACATGAAAATTCACAAATATATTTTAAATAGCTTACCATTGATTCGTTGACTTCAGATGTTCTATCATCACCAAAGTCACTTGAACCATATAGACCGCCCAACTGCCTCTGCAGAGCCAGCTTGCGATTCTCTTCCAACTTTCGCACTGAATGACCTGGATCATCTCGTGCTTGAGCTTTTAATTTGTTTACTGCAGCATACACACGACGTGCATCACTTTTATTGCTTGTCGACCGCACACTATGATTAGCAGTAACTGCTTCTAGCTTGGCACGCATTTCTGAGCTGATTTTGAGCTTTCCAACACTCCCAGGTGAGGGCCCGGGATCACTTAATTCTAACGATTTGCTCGGCTGTCTACCATTCCTTGCCGGAGTATGGTCAAAAGAGTCGTGTGGGGGTGAATCAAGCTTAAATTGTCGGTTTTCTCTGCTGACTGGTGAGAAAAACTCTTTCTCATCAGACGATGAGGACAAGCGATCTTGTTTCCCAATTCGATCGTCATCACTACGCTTGTGGTGGGATTTCATTTTAAACTCAAAATAGTTATCTGGGTCATTGCCATCTGAACGAGGTGGGGGCCAACGCCACTTGCCAATACGCACTGTTTTTGCCCTACCGTAAACATTTACAAAAGGATGGCTTGTTTCTGGGAGTTCGGGAGGCAGAGGAGGTGGGGGTGGAATGTTTCCTGATGGAACAAATTTAGGAACACCAGACTTAATAGGGGAAGGCACAACACCATTAGATTCCACGGAACTTCGCCGGTTACGAAGCTCAGAAATAACTTCACCAAACGATGCTTGTTTTGCGTGGGTCCAGTTCTGCTTTTGGGGAGGCGAATGTCTGTGAACGGCTTTGCTTGGCGGCGAGGGAGTCGAGCTGTCATTGCCCGACTTTGGAGGTAGAGGTGGTGGTGGAGAGGTTGTCCATTTCCTCTTATCTTCACTCCACAACGAGTGTTCAGGTTCACGAAAGCCAACTTTTTGAGTCCGAGCATCCTCCGAATCTATAAGGCGTTGCCTAAGCAGATTGGTCATTGATGCTTGAGAAGTAACACCGCTGGCAGACGCACTGCGAGAAACTTCTGCCGATGTATTAAAACTACCGCCAGCACTAGGAGTAGCATTAACAGATGATGAGGCTTGAGGTGGCGATTGACCCTACAAACATATTAAATCATGTAAATTTTACTTAAATAGTAAAATCTTTTCAGTTATGAAGTCAATTATGAAAATGATTTTATTAGTTTCTTTTATTATGCAGTATGACTTGGTTAGTAAATCTTGTGTTTGGCATAGCTACTATATTAAAAGAAAATAGGATTCAAAATAATAAAACCAACAAGCTCAACACTAAGATACCTTTATAATGGCACCTTTGCGGTAATACAAAATTGTTACACTGTTGTTAAATTTAAAACAGAACGTTTACTAAAAAAAAAGGAAGTTAGTTGTTGTAGGCCAAAGAAACTGATTCTTATTAAAATTGCAGCTAGACCCTAGAACTAATCGTTTTAATATTTTCACAAATTTAGCTGTATGTTTTATACACTTCATGACCATGTAGTACGATAAGTTCCTGTATTATACCCATAAGCCAACTTGGCAATTCAATATCAAGAGTTTTTTTCTGAACGAATTAATGTGCAGTTGCGTTCCACATTAATTCCTTCAGAAAAAACTCGTCAGTTGCATATTAAATTGACTTTAAAATTAAGGTGACTTAACGGCACCAGTATCATACAGGAATTTATGGACATGAAGTCTATAAAACAGTGAGGTACATGCGGCTAAATTTGTGAAAATGTTAAAATTATTTAAGTTGCTCTAGGGTATGCAGCTGCATCTTAATAAGAATCAGTTTCTTTGGCCCACAAACAACTCACAAACGAAGGTAATGACTGCTTTAATTTTGGGTTATTAAGTTAGTCTTACAGATTTGTTTTATAATTTTAAAAATAATTTAATAGAAAGGACAATTGTTCTCACTAAAGCGTTTTGCTGAAGCAATTGCTGTAGCGCCTGGTTCTGCTGCATGAGCTGCTGTTGCATTTGTAGATTTTGCTGAACAGCTGATGCCAGAAAAGCCCTTTGCTGCATTTGCTGGACTTGAGTCTATAAGACATGGAGAAGCAAAACAAAAATGTAAAAAAAGAATACAACATTAAATTGTGGTGTGCAACATTTAAATAAAAGACACAACTTTAGTAGTTTGCATCGGTGTCAATACTATGCTACCACTTAGAACTCACCGCGTTGATTTGCATAGCTTGCTGTTGCTGCTGAAGCAGCTGATGCTGCATTGCCAACTGGCTAGGATCAACCATGCCGTTTCCTCCTGGATTCCACATTGGCAGACTAAATCCTGAACAAAATGAAATGGGTTCCATGAAAAAAATTGCTCAATACACAGCTGGTGGACTAAAATCCCACCGTGACTAAAACTAAAAAGCAATGCTCAAATGTGCAGTAAATATGCAACGTAATTTTTGCAGGACAACAAAAGGAATATGCGTCTTGCTACAAGCAAAAACCTTACTTCATATTCAATACTAAATTACAATTCTGGATCGAAGAGAAAGAGCATCCAACTTTAACAACCTCTATACTAGCGTTCCTCAAGTCAATATGACTGCCTAACAAAGCTTTCAATTTAATACACATATTGAAAATTTCAATAATACATAGGAAATTCATAAGCATGTGAAAAAAAGAAGCCTGAAGGAGACGAGTTTGGGGACTGTGTAACAATGAAAGCAGCCCACAAATTTTTGTTTTTGTTTTTTAGTATTTACTGTGATCTCAACTATTTCCAACACATTCAAGACTATACTTTTACACATACGACAGACTTAAAAATTATTATTGGAAAAATCACAGGATTAATTTCATTTCAACAAGTGATCAATAAGATAATCCTTAGGCGTAAAAATGAAATACGAATGTTAATTAATGCTTCTTCTCAACAATACTCCTTAAACGTTGAACATATGATCTTTCATCAAATATTAAGTCCAAAATCATGTCAACCTATGAGAGAACGCATTGCATGCAGATGGACTTTTTTTAAAGTACCGTGTGACGCAAGTTAGTAACTGGATTCGATCTTGCATCATCTTAGCTTGTAGTCCAAGACCTTGACAACACGACTATGATTTTCTCATTATGCTGAGGTTGCCGGGGATTGCATTTTAGCTATGGTAGACTTAGCCTTTTACGTGTATGCACTAGTACACACGTTGTATGGGTCAAGGCCACAAAAATAAAGCTACCTGTTTTTCAGTCCTTCACTTTATTTACTTTCAATTTATAAAAGAAAATTTCGCTCCATGTCTTGCAGGTTTCTTAATTTATGGCAGAGAAAAAAAAACCTCCCACTGAGGTCATTGTTAGTAGGTATACAAATTACTGAAAAATAAAAATAAATGAAATATGTCCTTTTTTTGCAACATTTTTTTGAGAAACTTTTTTTAATATATTTTTTTTAGTGCGGCTTACTAAGTGCTAACTTTTAGAAATCAAGTGCATAAAACCATTCAGTTACCCAAAAGCTGTGACTGTGAATAGGTGGCAGATGAAGACGCTAAAGTAGAACTATAGTAGAATTTGAAGATGTGCAGGAGCCAACACCGTTGCTATGAACAACAGCAGACGTTAAGCACAACGTACCTGAGGCATTGTATAATGGCACATAAGCAAACATTAATGGAGTAGAGCCTGACGAACTGTCACTCAGGCCTAAGTCAAAAACAACACAATACTTCACATCACAAATGTGTTAAAGGCAGAAAACAACGACTGTTAAACAAAGGCAGAACCGAAACCATTATACAAACATACAAAGTGAAACGTTTGCAAGCAAATTAATGTATCCATGCCCAAAAATCATTAATAAAAGCATTAAAATGTGCCTATCATGCCATTCCTGCCACTTTAAGGTTGTTAACAGTTTTAAAGGAGCCCATGCAAGAATTAACTACTGTAAATTTAGTTACACTATTGAAACAAATTCTACATAATTTTGTTTACAAGGACGAAACTTTTGAACAGACAAGCTTATGCATATTTTACAATGTCTCAGGTGTAATAAGTGTAAATGTTAAGGATAACGAACGATGTGGATCGGAACTACAATATGTGAGACCCGTCCTCATGTTGTTCGACAACGTCAACTGGACCCAGCTTCTTGAAACAAAATTGTTTGGCTTAGTAAGAACGTGGTATGCCTCCTAATGGCTCTATTAATGAGATAATTATATAAAGGTCAGCTTAAAGAAGATTTTGTTAACCTAACTAAATAACTGCCAACTCGTTCGTTATCCTTTAACAGGGTTGTGTATTCATAACACATCAAATTAGTGTTTCAGGTTTTCCAACAGATCTTCTGTATTTTTCATAGGCCTACTTATGATACCAACATCAGCGATGAATAACCGTTGTATAATGTTTGCAGTTCTTTCAAATGCAAAAATATACGGAATCAATTCTCACCTCCAAGTGTGTACAATGGCAGAGTAGAATTCATTGGCGACATCATTGACAGTCCATTCATCATCGTTGGAAGTGGTGCTCCAGGCATACCTGCTCCGAGAACCGGTGGTGGGGACATCATACCAGTAAGAGGAGACTGCAAACCTCCCAGCATCATGTTCAGCATGGGAGCATTTTGAGTAGCAGTAGAGCCCTAGAATAATATCAATGTTTTACGAAACGCTTTTCATGCACTACAATGATTCTAATAGCTAAGTGTCTCGAACGCGTGTGGTTGGAAACTTTTTTACGAAACGTGGTGCTGATATTTATCTTCTTAGTTGATACACACTCAAACAATACCAAAATTTATAAAATAAAGAGTCAGGGTAGGCCTAAGAATATTATGCATCTATGTTACCTGCGCTTCCATTCCTCCTATGCCCGCACCCCCTCCTTTCAACGACCTAGAAAGTTCTTCCGCACATCCAAGGTTATCGACTGTGTGATGGAGGAATATAGGATTGAAGAGGTCGTTGATAAAATCATCAACGTCAGAGTGATGGCTTGGTGATGAATTGCTGAAATCACAGTTTAATTAATTGTAGCTTTGAAATTTGCTAAACCAGCGAAAACAGTTTACAAAATGCATTAATAAAATTCTTTAAGCAGAGATTTATAATAAAATAATTTGTAGGCTAATGCAGAACATGTCCACTAAAGAATTTGCAGAACAGAACTGTTGCCGCCTACAGGGCTACAGGGTTCCTCCATTATGAACTCTTCAAATCAGTATCAAAATAGAACCGCCAGTTTCTGGTCTTTAGTTAGGCTTGGGACAAATAAAGCAAGGATCAAGCATTGAATTTTTTTATTTTTCAAGGACTTACAAGGTGTAAATAACAAAACGAAAAGTAAGGACTTTTAAGATATCCAAGCACTGGCATAAACCCTGCTCCCATTGTCAGATTTGCCCACCTGGGAAACCGGGGATTTCTAGGTAAGCCTATCTATTCTGAAGGTCGGGGCGTACTGTAGTGCAAAGAAATGCGCACAAAGATTGCATAGAAAAAAAAAAGTCTTTGAAATTTTTTAACAAGAGGGAGCCCCCCCCCTCCCACACACACACACACACACACTTTCTGTTTTACGGGGAGGCCCACGTCCTACCAATCCGAACCTGCCTGGTCCTATCGAATTTTTTCAAGTACTGCACTATAAGTAATTCACGTAATTAGAATTAGCAATTTACACCAAGTCTGAAAACTGAAGACCTGAAAATTGGTGGTTGACCTGTTCCCTAAATAACTGGCACTTGCCGTAAGTATAATCAAAGACACATTTCAAACATACATAGTTGTACAAAACAGTACACCTTGCCTAGAACAGGCTAAAGGAGGAAATTTAAAGACAAGCCGTGCAAGCACCAATATCCAAACCAAGGATTAGTAGGCAAATGCTCCTCTCGTAAATAGCAACCTTTGTTCAACATTAAACACATAAGTCAGCTGATGAGTAGAAGAGAATCGTAATAGCCTCAATTTACCATCCCCATTGCAGCTTAAAAAGTATTCAGAATGTAGCCTAGAATGAAATACCGTGTATACACGTACAGCTATGCAAAGCATCTTTTATTTAATTTAAGGGCAACTTTGGACATTTGAGCGTAAAATAAGCTACGCTATTTACCATTTTAATTAATACTAAAGGTAAGGCCATGGAAAAAAAAAAGGTTTTGGTTCTCGGGCATTTTTTACAAGCCCAAAAAGTCATCCGGTGACCAGGCTTTTATTTTTATTTTTATTTCTGTTTGAAACTTAGGTAACCTGGTATCTTAAGTTGGTTCTTTCTGTTCAGATTGTGGTAGTAAATTTCTGAACTATTTCAAACTGTGACTAAAGCTAATGCTTGCTGGATAATGTATATGCAATAAAGCTCATCTGACTTAGAAGCTTTTCTTAAGTAACGTTTTGCGGATCACTTTTTTTTATTTTGCTGAAATAAAAGTCACCAGGCAGGGCCTGAGAACCGACTATTTTTTTTTTTTCGTGGCCTAAGTATTTTAGGATAGTAACAACTAATTTACTAAAAAACACTAAAGGGAAGTACAGTAAGTATATTTCAGGTAGTAAGAAACTATATAATAAAATAGCCAAAATAAAGGTATGTTTGAGTTACAGTGAAACCAGTATTACTTGTTTGAATGTGCACTTTTTTATTTACTTCGCTAAATACTGATACAGTTCAACATTTAATTATCTACCATTTCAAATTTTCTTCGAGAAACTTCTAATGGTGCTGCTTTAAGTTAGAACCCAGGAGTTTTTTTTTTATTATTTACCAAAAAATTTAAAGGCCGCATTAGACCAACTAATTTGTTCATAATGCCACAGAACTAAAACTTTATGCAAGGCACCGCTGCTATGTGTTAAAAATATAAATGGTAAAGCCAAAGCTTCCATCTTGGAATTAAACAAAAAATAATAATAATTTAGTGTCACAACTAATGACAATAATTACATGATTAAATTATAATTACATCATAATTACATTGAGGTACACAATAAAAACTCTGAGGAGGGGCTAAATTTAAAATGCCCGCCCATTGAATCTGAATTACTCACTTCTTTTCCTTCATATGAGCATTTGGTGGACTTCCTCTCATAAGTTTAGCACTTTCAGCAGGATGTTCGCCACCGCCCTTTATAGATGCTGCTAACGAACGAGCATCACTTAACTCATCTAGGTTGCCATCTAACACAGGATTGAACAAATCATCAAGGTACTGATCCAAGTCTGATGTGTGGGATGGAACACGCACTTGTCGCACATGGGAAGCCAAAGAAGGGGCTTCAGAAGTGTCCGACATAGCAGAGCTACGAGCCGCATAATCCTTATCAGGAAACTTGGTTTCTAAATATCCTTTCGTTGAGTGCGAATGAGAAGATGACTGCATTTTCTTATTATTGGATTTCACAAAACGATTTGACGACACACGACTGTACTTCGAAGTATCCTGATCAGTGTCTCTATCACCATTCAAGTCTTGGAAGTCAAATTCTGAGAAATCCACTATTCCGTTGGAATCGTGAAGATCTGGAGATGGGCTGGATTCTAAATCATTGTTGTGGCCATTGACGTGCAGCTTATTGTCTTCGAAATCATTTTGATTTCCGTGAAATTCATTCCGACTATGTTGGGCCGATTCTTCTGACCTACTTCTGTTGGCAGAAGCTTGCTGATGCTGCTTCTCCATTTCTGCTTGATGGAAGTAGCGTCCATTTAGTGATGAAGGTGAAAGCCCCCATCGATCTTTCTCCCCACCTTGATTGCTGACATCTACATTGGTATTCGGAGATCGAGGCTCATCTCTCCTCGTCACATCTGCTTGAACAAAGAAATTCTGGTTCACCATTTGTTGTTCGGTTAAGTTTTCCATTGAGCGGTAACGTTCATTCAGCCTGCTACGTGACAGACCCAGTCGCTCTAAACTCCCAGAGCGATTTTGATCGTCAACAGGTGCATCAAAATAACGTTCATTAAGCATACTGGAACGAGACAAGGCATCCTCAAACCCTTCTCGTCTCCCACTTTGCCCATGGGAACGGCTGTCTTCCAAAATCATTTCATGTGCTACAAAACAGAATACATAATATTACACAATATTGTGATATTATTGCTACAAATGTTAACGGAAAATAGGCCAAACATTAACACTGATAATTATGGCACTTTTATTGCTTTGTCCACTTTCAGGCCAGGGAGTTGGTATGGGAGTAAAGAAGATTACGTGAGAGATCAGTTTTGCCAGTTCGCATCAGAATAGGGCCACTTACGTGAAAAGTGTGTGAAAGTTACCTTATTTCACTGCAAAATATTTTGTTATTTGACTTAACTCTCTACTTAAATTTGTATTGTTCATGGCAATTTGGGCAGTACAATTATCAATGTTAGTCGTGCGTCTTTTCCGACAATGACATTTTTCAAGTTATCAAAAGTGTTTAATTGTTCCTTATAACATTAAGCTTGTTAAAACATATCAACTAAACTACCAGTTCGAAAATATCGTTACAGTTCATACTGTGAAATCAACAACTTGAATAACTACCGAAATAAAAACATCCGCAAAGTGTTTGTCTATGTTGTGAAAGTGTGCGGACGTTTTTATTTTGGTAGTTGTTTAAACTACCAGTCTGTAAAAGGAGAGCAAAACAGATTTTTTTTTCAGCACTTCAAGAGAGATCACACCAGAGGACTCTGCCTTAAATGGACAAACTATCAGTACGTCTTGATGTGTGAAAGAACTTCTTTTCCTGTTGCAAATTATCACTGATTAGAACTCCCAGGATAAGACTGTTTTCAGTGATTGCCAGATGGTTAATACGTTGAAGTGGCATGTAGATACCACTATCTTTAAGCCTTGAAGGGCCAGATGGGCTTTAAAAATTTCACAACAAAGTTTGTTTAACTTCGCATCAGGGACACCTACTTTGTCTACTTTGTTTCTGGCCTTCGACTACATCGTCTGCTTCAACGTCATCATCTGCTTTTCCCACTTCAGCATTCGAATTTGGCCATGATCGCAGCCTCCCGTATTCATAGGGCTGCATGGGTGGTGCTCTCGTTAGCCTCCATTGATGGTACAACTGCTCGCCGAGATCAACTGCTCGCCAAGGTTGTTGAAGCAGACGATGTAGTCAAAATGGTAAATACCGATATTTCGGCCATTTTTACTTTGGCTTTTAACAAAACTACTTACAGTACAGTTCACGCTTTGCCAAAACATTCAGTTCACTCATTTAAACTGGCGAATAAATGAAGTGAACTGAACAGTTTTGACAAAGCGTGAACTGTACTGTAATGATGCAGCCGAAGGCCAGAAAATTCTCAAAGCCTTATGAAGATATCTGTGGGATACCGAAAATTTGCTGGACAAAGTAGGTGTCCTTGACGTGAAGTTAAGGGAACTTTGTTGTCTTATTTTTGTAACGGATCGAAAATTTTCACAGTATGAACTGCAGCGATGTTGTTGAGGTGGCCTTTCCCCAGCAACAAACTCATTAGTTTTCGCTGTGTACTTTGTATTATTATTATTACGGGGACTAGGGTGGAAGAGTAGAATAATATCATTTCTAGTAGAGTTCTAGTGTTTGATGAATATAGTTTGTTTCACGAAAGGCCGAAAGGCTCATTGTTTTACTTGGTAACACAGAAATTAAATGAACATGGTATGCTATTTACCACACATCGTCACAAATCAGGGGACAATTTTGGTAAATAGCGTACTGAACCATGTTCATTTAATTTAATATAGTTTGTTTGCAGACCCACTGGCCAAATAGGTTCCCACGTTTTACGGATATAACTTAAAAACTGTTTGAGCCCTTAACTTTTAATCTGCAACACTGAAAAGCTCTCGTAGGAGCTGGGGATATCAAAAGTTCATAAGAAAAAAACTAGCAAAATTATCGCGTTTTGACCAGGATCAAAATTTTTCAAGTACTGTATGGTACAAAGGGGAAACCATGAGCCAATAGAGTTCAAATATAAATAGCATAGCGTGTCTCGACTAATATTACACACCCATGTGGTGGCACAAGTTTCAAATAGAAACTAAACTACTAGTCTGTGAAAGGTTACAGTACATATGATGACAGACCTAAATTTCACATTACAACTGTGTACCAGTATATTGAAACGGTTTCAGTGTATGGTGACATTCAATAGCACCTACACTACCAGTGTGTGAAAGAGTTTCAGTGAATGGAGATATATACCTAAGTTTCAACTAACCACTTCACTACTGGTCTATGAAAGAGATTCAGTGTATGGTGAGGCTGGTGACACACACCAAAGATTAAAATAACTAAACTACCAGTAACACCGTAAAAAGGTTTTACTGTATGGTTACGCCTACGAAATTCTTTTTTTGTTCTTCTAATAACGCTTGTGATTATTGCAGAATACATTAAAAAAAACTTACATCGACTTCTATACATATGACCAGGCTTACGGGCAGGCTCAATTGGTGGTGAAAAGATAACATCAACTTCTAGTGCTTTCATCACATCAGCATTTTCAACACTGTCAAAAAAAAAATAAAAAAAAAAATATGTTAGAATAAACCTAAGTAGTACTGTAGACAATACAGAGGTATTTGAAATTCTTACATCGGCGAGGCAACCTTTCGTTTATCCACCTTTTGGCTCTTGTCATTTTCATGAGAAGAAAGGAAGGACATTTTACAGATGGGAAATGCAGGTGGGACCTCTACGGAGCTGATCAAGTCCAACACGTAATCGTAGCCATTTAGCTCACTGGTGTCGTTAAAAGTATGAAGACTTACTGTCCACCCCCAACATTCACTTATTCTCCTGTAAAATAAAAGTGTATTTATGAGACTGTTCCGATAACTTTTAATTAAATCCGATACCTTTTACTTACCACCAAGCATACAAACAATGACAAAATTTAACCATTACAAATAGCTGCGTCAAATCAAAACTTTCTGATTCTGACAATTAATAGTAGTTACTATGAAGTTCACAGATCACCAAACGTCACTTCCTACACAGGAATTTGAAGGGGTGAATTTTCGGTGGACTGTATTGATGGAAAAATTCCCACAATCTTCCATCTTCTTCAGGCACACACCAACACGCAGTTGACAAAAAAAATGAATGAAGTAGATATTTGAAAAATTCTGTGACAGCTTCCATTTATCGGTTACTGCAGCCTGTGGCTCCCTCTTTTTGGCCTCATGTTGACGAGGGCTTTGGCACGTTTTCCAAATCTTGAATAGCCCTAATTCCAGTTCGTGAGTTACAAGTTAACTATGTCCTGGCATGCTGGCTCATGGATGTTTTTAAGGCCAGGCTTCTTGTCGAAAATGTTGGTTGGCAATATACCGTAATTGCTCACAGATCGGGTTCATTGTTGAAGTTTTAATTTAGTAACACTCGAGCATTTTGCCAATCAGAGAGTGAGTGAGTGAGTGAGTGAGTGAGAGTGAGAGTGAGAGTGAGAGAGAGAGAGCGAGAGAGAGAGAGAGAGAGAGAGAGGGAGAGAGAGAGAGAGAGAGAGAGAGAGAGAGAGAGAGAGGGAGAGAAGAGAGAGGGAGAGAAGAGAGAGGGAGAGAAGAGAGAGGTGGTGGTTAACAGTTCCTCGGAAGTAATAGCTAACATTGTATCACATAATCTGGAGGGAAGGGAAAATGCTTTTCCCAGGTACAGATAACCAGCGGTGCCAAGTTTCATTGGAGAGTAGTTCCTTACGAAGTGACTCATTGGGGTTTCTTTGTGGTAACATCATGCCAAAACTATTGAACCGAATTTTGTGAAATTTTGTATGCTGACCAAGTATAACTCGGAGAGTGTCTTTTTTTTTTTCAGATCAAAAAGCGGGCATATTTGGGCCGGAAATTAGGAAAAATCAATCGGAAATAGTTAGAAACTAATTGTTGAAAACTAATTGTTAGACATGGTTTTTGGTGTGCATTAATTGTAATAGCATGGAGTTCACATTGAATAATGAGTTGTACAAACAAACGAAGAATGCAAACAGTTTTGAGGATCAACAATTCAGATTAAAGGGAACCAAGAAAATCGCATTATCTAACAAAATAGTTTAGAATAAAAATGAAAAGGTCAGGGCAAAAAAAACTGTTGGAAAAATCAGTACAAAAAATAAAAACGGAGGGAAAGGAAGGAAAGGGGAGGATGGCAAGAGGAAGGAGCGAAGGGAATGAAAAAAGGTATGGAAAAGGACAGAGGGACGAGTGGGCGAGGGGAGGGTGGGAGAAGAGTGAGGATCAACAATGTAGCTGAAAATTGTGCCTCCCCCCAGCCCCGACACCGGAGAGAGTGTCGATCCCCTCCCCAGATATCTTGTGCTCCGCTCCTGTACGGCAACACGTAGTGGTGACGACCTTCTAATATTACCTTTCTTTGACAAGAGCAGCAGCAAACTGTTCTCCGACCGTCCATGATTCAACTGGCCCGTACATCACTTGTCCTAAAACAGATCATGCAGAACACATTGCATTTAATGTTCACTGGGCTACAATCTTTATAGAAACATGCATTTAAATTAGTTTAAGAATCAATTGTGAATACCGTCAGGGAATGCCACTTCGAGTGCCATGTTGCAATGCTTTCGATTTGACCTCCATTCCAGCATGCAGGGCGGGTATGTTCGTACTAGGAAGGGATCTACCCTTTCGCTCTGAAGTAGTTTCTTCTGACAGGTTGCTTTGTAGCCATTGTAAGCATTGTCAGATACATATCTAAGAAGGAACGTAATTAATTAGCAGGTCTGAAAGTGTGTTAACTGTCTCCAAGCTTGAAATTAAAACAAATAAAAGTATCGGATGATACACCTCTGTTTGGGTCATCAATTCAACGAATTCGATGATGATGGTGAAGATGATGGAACGGTTTCAGCTGCAGACCCAGGTAAAACTCCCTAATCCCTACCCCACTGTCCAACCAGAATATTTTCCCCATCCCCACTCCCTTTCCCACGACTCTCCAGCCAAAGAGCCATCGAACCACCTCCTCCCCCTCCAACACTTCCATCCACCCAAATCAATCACGGACAAATGCATTAAAACACTGTTTTTGATGTATTCATTGATTCGATACACATAAAAAACCGTGTTTTTCATGCCGTTTGTCAATTTGCTCAAAGATGGAGTCACTCATTTTCTGGGCATTTTGTTAAATATTAACCATTTACACAACTCGGCCCGTCTCTGGAAGAATGCCATAACCAACCGATCTGTCTTTCTAGATCATGTCCGGAAAACCTTTATCAATGTACTTTTAATACCAAAAATTTATTTTTATTTTCATATTAAACTTACGTACCTTTTCTGCATGGCAGTTACAATTTAAGTGGCTATGAACAAACAAAAACTGTCTCGCTGTACAGTATTTCCTTTTGTTTTGAAAAATCATCATTTTGCCACTTACTGTTACAAAGTACACCTTTGGGCATAAAAAATGATTGCACTGTATCGAGGTTCAAGTAGCCCGACAACAATACAAACTTTTTCATTGTTGTAAATAAGAACGTACGTCACTGAAGGTGGAAGAAACTCTCCATTGTTGATGCCAGAGAGTGGCATTGTTGAATGGCATTGTTTAAAGTCCCAGTATAACGAAAACGATCACTTTTTATGCCCAAAGGTGTACTTCCTGTTGCGGGCTCAAATCTAAAATCAAGTTTTATCACACACAAAAGAAATATTAAAAAATGTCACATAGCTTACTTTGAAAATCCGAGCCCATGTTTATGTCTGTTACGCTTAGATTTCAAAAGAAAGGATACCAGAAATGTGAATATCCTTTCTTTTGAAATCTAAGCGAAACAGATGTAAAAAAGGGATATTATGTAAGCTATAAGGCTGATTTCACATTTTTAGGTTTGCAGTTGGTTTTGGAAAAGGGTTAAAAATCTCGAGACATTTCCAACCAACAACTTAAAAGCCTATTGGTTGGCCGCCGTTGAAAGTATGCAGAACTTTACAAAGTTGTCCGTCTTGAATATGCCGGACTCAGTGAAGGTGTCAAGGACTGTTTCGACAAGAAAGCATTAGTTCAAGCCTCAGAGAGACCTTCACCTGGCGATTATGAGAAATTTTTTCTGCGTAAGAGAAAATATCTTTGAAATTCTCTTCCCAAGTACTGTTTGAAGGACGCCAAACTGCACTAACTTTCAATAAATGTAATGATATCATGTTAATTACTTTTGGTAACTTTTACCTGAGCTCTTTTTACGTGTTCAGCTTTACTACAAGCTAATTAATGGCTTTCTTGTCTATTGGGTTATTGTAATTCTTGTAGTTTAACACATTTTACTATCACACACCAGCAAAACTAAGCGGGATTCCCCTTAGCTTTAAACAAAACAATATACCAATAAAGAAAGAAACGCAACAGAACAAACACTGAACTGCTAGGATGACAAGCGAGCATCAGTGATGAAGGAAAAAATCCACGACCCATAGAAGTTCCGGGTCTTTGGATTGGGCTTCCATTGTACTAGACAACTACACTAAATTTACACTAGGCATATGACAATGGCTGCGGGTTCAACTCATTTTGACACATGATTTTTTTTTTAATAATTATTGCTGGTCACTTCTCATCCTTGGTAGTTCAAAATTTTCTCTCCATTGTGTTTCTTCATTTATACAAAGGCAGGAGAGATACCGATACTGGATTGGTTGCCGATATGCGTGGTATCGGTATGCGCAACTTTCGCTGAAATGGCGATAACTTGGGAACCGTTCGAAATTATGATTTTCGATTTGTGGCGGTTTTGCTCAGGACTTGTTGATTACGATTTTAAAATTTTCATCTTAATATTTATCGGATTTTTAAAGAACTACATCACTGATCAAAAAAAATTAGGGATTAAATTTCGGATATCTGTATCAGTAACGGTATCCAAAACTGCATCACACATTTTTCTTCAACGGTATAGTTTTCTGCAGAACTCCAATAATTATTAAAATAAATTTTTTAAAAACAGTAACCGAAAGATATATACTCAGTGATTTACTGAGCAAAACACCGCAAACCACATGTCGTTATCTAGAACAGTTCCCGAGTTATCGATATTTCTGCGAAAATTATGATACCGATCCGATACCGCAAATATCTGCGTCCGATCCAGTATCGGTGCAGCCTCAGTTTATATATTATTTGCTGCTAATTTAATTTCTTGAGATGTAATAATTTGTCATGAGAAAAGACAACCACACTCTCTACCAAACTTACTTGAGCAGGTATTTGTACAATGTCTTGCTAGGTGGAAAACAGCTCAAACAATTCGACATCAGCAACCAGCCTCGTTCTGTGCTATTTTCACTGTCGTTTTTCCAAGTTTGATTGCAAAGCTGACAGAGAATTTCATCACGCATGCTCTCATTCACGAGACCCTAAGTGATCAAGAATACACTGAATAGCAGTAACTCCTATCATATTGCAATTAAAGCGACTACAATGTTAACCTTCTAGACTTACCTTTTGCACAATGTAATCGCCAAGAACTGTTTCTTTCCTGCCAGTCAAATTGTCATCATTCATAAACCTCAAAATCAATTTGAAGACAGCCAAAGATTCATGGTAATCACTGTCTTTTAACTTGGCAAGGAAAGGAGTTTTGATAGGATCCCGTCGCATCCCCCAACTATGAGACTGAAAACAAAAACAAAAATAAACTTTTGATGCTAGGGGGTTTGTGTTAATGGTTTATTATTTACTGTTTATTTGCTTTACTTTATTATTCATTACGATTATTTCATGATTTAATTGTTTGTTATTTATTGTTTCTTTGCTTTATTTTATTATTCATTGTACTTGTTTCATAATTTTTAATTCTATATGGTTTATAAGTGTAAATTTATTAATATGTTGAATTATTTAGTTAATGACTTGATTTGTTTAAGTTATTGGTTAATTTTGCACTTTTTGAATTGCCCTTGTTTAGTTAATTCAGTTTACCAGTATATTGTTATTTATTTATTCATTCATTTATTTATAGTTATATAGTTTTATTTATTTATTTATTTATTTATTAGTTTATTGAGAATCTTGATTGTTTGTATATTTATTTGGTTGCCTGTGGGGTTGTCAAGTTTGACCTTGATACACCAGAAGTGAAGAGAATGTTGGTGTGTGTGAGATGCTTGGCTGCTGGGAAGGCTGCTCCGAATGGCTTGTAGTTGCTTAGCAACAGTGAGAGGAGTCAGGTTTGAATGTGGTGGCAGTTAAGAATGCTCAGTAAGACTGGGCAAAAGCTCCTGTTTTAATCTATTTTTTATACTGTGATTAGGCTGAGTTTTTACTAAAAATAAACTTTATCTTGTGATTTATTATTTACTAGTAGCTTGCATTATTTCTAGTTTGGAGGCCAATAAGCAAGTTGTTATCCCTATTTATACTTGTTTGTGACCTTCAGATCACCACTGAAAAAGGTTGAACAGCAACTAAGCCTGGATCTTTCCACGTAGCACAGGGGTTAAGACACCTGGTTAGGACGCTTGTAAACTATAGCGCAGACACGTATGAGGGAAAGTCGACATGACTAGGTGGGGCAACTAGTATTCTGCAGTGGCGATGTCTTGGTAATTTAAATGAACCCGAATTACTTGTGTTTTTACTCATTTAACAACTGTGACCACTTCCCCAAAAACAAAAATTTTAGCACTTTGAAGGGATTTTCAAGCATTTCAACCCCGTTTGTGATCCTCGCTTTTCGGTAATTACTTTTGATGCTAAAAGTAATGTTTTAATATTTTTTTTAGATTTATCATTTCAATTCTGATTGTTAAAGCGTAGAAATCTCATCTAAAAACTTTTTTCACTATGTTATTAGAACTAACCTTGTTATACACAAATGGGTGTATTTCATTAAAGGTGGCTTAGGTATGCATAAAATAAACATTTTTTAGTGAGAAGATAAGAGTTGGCATTTAGTAGAAGTAAAATGCTGCACAAAGATGTTATGGTTAGAACACAAAACACCTCTGTTGTATATCTGTATCTAATATGAAGATAATTTGAAGAAGTTAAATAAAAAGTTGAGTGCATTTTATTTCTGCTCAGTGTATTACATTGCATACGAAATTTAAAACATCTTAGGTTTATTTGCTGTACGTAAGGTGTTTTGATATGAGCTTCAAACGTCGATGTTGTTAAACGTTTGCTATTCAAATTTCAAATGATTGTCCTAAATTTAATTGGGTATTTGCACACTAATAATAGTGACACACTGAAATTAAAACTTGATTATAATATACATTTAATATGGTAAATTATTATTAAAAAAAAAACATAAACAATGTTACAATTATTTGATAAGCTTTTGAAGTGAAACTTAGTAAAAGATACAACTATTGTACCTTAATCTTTCAAAACCCAAACCACATGCTGACATCAATTGCGACAGTATCAAAAACGAATCTGGTATAGTTATTATGAGCGACGTGTTTGTTCTTAGTCTGATGAACTACAGTCCATCAGTAACAATGAGTTGTCATTATTAGCCAGGGTTCATATGTTGTGATCATTGATCAACATCAAATTCCAAGCATTCTTTCATGCCATTTTTCAAGCTCAGTATTCCAATTTTGATGTTACATTTACTGCTTATTTTTTAAAGTGGTAGCAACTAAAACTGTAAAAATCACAGAAGAGGAGCAAACATCGCCGGATAAATAGCCTAATTCAAAAATTTGCATGGTTTCTACGTCTTTTTTTTTTAAACTTAAACAGGACGGAAAGCCAAATGGGTTCGAGAAGGGTTAAATAAATATACATACAAACCAATTTACGTTGCCTTTTGGACTCACATGTCAGACTGCCTGAGCGGTAAATTGAACCCACGACCTTTGAAACCAAAGGTCGAAGTCCTACCGCTGAGCCATACTAACACTGACACTATTAGGCCGTGTCAGTATGGCTCAGAGGTAGGACTTTGGCCTTTGGTTTCAAAGGGCGTGGGTTCAATTCTCTGCGCCGGCAGTCTGACATTTAAATCCAAAAGGCAAAGTAAATAGGTTTGTATTAGTATTTTTTCTTTTAACAGCCGGGATGTCTGCAAAAATTAATAAGGATTTGCAATTAAAAAAATATAAACTTTTCAATAAGCTTCAAATTATTCTTTGAACATTACTGCCAAGAAATTCTAAGCTTTTCCAGCCTGATATTACAATTTGTCAGATTTCCGTACTTTTCAAGGCGTAAAGAAGTCAAAGTAAATTCCATACTTTTTCAATTTTTCCAGCTAGAGTACGAATCCTGATTAGCTTCTTTATTTTCACCAAACACTATTATTCTAAATATTGTTACATAAATATTCATACAGGAGAGACTAAATGTTAACATTTAGTTAACATTTTAACATTTGCATTTTAAATCACCATCAGATTTTTATCATAGCCAATATAATTTCTCAATAAAATAACGCCAACCTTTAATACAAATGGCGTCAAGTGCTACCCACTCTTAACGAGCCCCATTCAATCTGTTGATACCCAAAACTCGACAGGTTTGCTTTTGGTGATGTCACAATCGATACTAGCATAAAACGCTGGTGCATTGTTTTAGGTTTTAAAAAGCTTATAGTAAAAATGTTACATCTTTTGCTTCGTACGCTTAAGTTCAAAAGCTTACCAAACTATTTGCACACTAGTCAGAGAAAAGCAAATATTACGTACTGAATTAACAATCATCAACAATGTGAAAATTAATTACGAATATTTATTTACATGGTGTGCCCACGTCTGCCTCAACATGATAAAAATGTTAAGTTTCAGTTACAGCTTTGAGAATGCCATGAGATTAGTACCATAAATATTTTCTGTAGATAAGAAATAATGGCCAATTACAATTATTTAGTACTCTTTCAAGCACTCTGTTTATAATGTACCACATTAATTTCAGGTCATGCGTGAGAATGTAATGCATGCATCAAAATAATTAAATAGCCAAGTTAGCCACGTAGAGCCAACATTAACGACAAATCAAAACTACCTTCGTATAACACACAGACCTTAAAATAGACATTGATGAACTTGGAAAATGCGTAGTAGTCAATATCTGATGGCAAACGGTATCGCTCTTCAACGGTGGGAACATTTCCAACAACTTTGATGATATTTCGTTCACCATGCTGAGGTTGCCAGTCTGAAAAACAAGATAATTCAAGAACTCCTTCGGCCACGAGAGCAGATAAATGAAAAAGAGAAATTATGATAATACGGGTTCACAACCATCCATGATGACAAAAAAAAAGAGCCAATCCAGTTTGGCTGACCACTTTTGCTCAGGGCATTGACTACACCCAGAAGTCAGTGAGATAGAGACGGAGAGAGAGAGAAAGTGGCAGGTGTACAGCTGCTATCAACTCACCATCCAGCTTGCTAAATATGAAGGCCAGTTCAGCTGGTATCTCCAAATGATTCACACCGGCTGCCGTTGCCCGAGACATTTTCTCCTGAAAACATAAACAAACCATTTCTTTCAAGATTTCTAACTACAACACTCTAGCAGCTATGTAATCTTCTTTCAAATCTTGGTTTAACCAGGCAGACATGGCATTCTTGCCCCGATATAGACTGTTGAACATATAATTGTAAGACTCCAGTGTCAGCATGGCAAACTAAGAATGATTCCATTATCATGCTCTAACACTGGATACAAAGCTTGATTAAACGATCAGCTTTTGGCCATTTCCCAAGCTTTACCCTCTCTCCATTATACACAAAAAATTCTCGAAGAATTCCTACCAAAGTTCAACTTCTGTAAGACTCGCGTGTCAATTTAATACAAAATGGTTAGACATTTCAGTTTGTATTGTAAGCCTTAGAGGACAACACAACAGCCCTAAAGAATAGACGGATTAAAATTTAGATATTGAAATGAAACGGTCTATTTCCAATGGCAATGATTTTCGGAACTGTTTAAATTGCAATACTACAACAACAAACAATTTTTTTTTGCTTAATGAGCTTTTTAACAAACTTAAAAAACAAACAAATCCTACAGTACCGAGTCGTTTACTTTTTTATTATTTTATGTTAAATTTAGGTTTACGATTAGCCTACAGAAAAGTTTTCATTTCTTACAAACTGTTTAAAAGAGTATTTTTTTTTTTATTTAACTCAAGAAGTTCCCAACACGGTCTGGGCACCAAATATTTTGTATCATAAAATGTGGTAAATTTGCGACAGAAAAGTTTTTGCTGTAATTTTAGGTAAATTCAACCAAGTGCATTAATCCACACCCAACTGGGGCATCACAATAAACAGTTGAACTTCACTTGGTAAAATTTTTTTTCCAGATGTTATCATGACTACCCTCTCTCCAAACATAGTTTTAAAATAGACGTAATCTAATTCGAAGCAACAGATAAAAAAATTAAAACCTAAATCAAAGACCTTATCTCGCAGGTTCAGTGCGAGACTTCACGTGGAACGCAATTCATTGGTTACATGGTCTGTCAATTAATCGCACGATTCGTAGCAAAATTAACACGGGGTTGATTAACATTCGGCTGATTGCTACGACACTTCCAAACACCATGAAAATATAGAGTACAGAAATTGTAAACTTTATATTACCGCCTTCTGAAAGATGGCTAGTTCCATTCCATACTTTAGTCAATAATAGTTTTTAACCTTTTAGCTTTTGAATAAAAGAGCACATAAAAACAAGTCACATGTAGTAGTAGTTACACTTTTTAAGTGCTGTTTGCATGAAATAATTTTGTATCAAAAGATAAAAAAAGCTACCTAAAGAAGCAAAATTAGTAGCAATAAAGTTCAACTTTAAGGCCAAGCCAAAAAAAAAAAAATTGTTTGGTTTACGGGCAAGGTTGCAAATTAAAGCACAGGCAACCAGGCTTTTTATTTTATTTAACTGACACATTTCTTTCGTATATACAAAGTTGAAAGCTGAAATAGTCTGTAATAAGCCTTAAAAAGTGTAATATTTTACTAATGTGATATTTGTTATCCAGTACTCACTGTACTCAATGCTTTTCAGTTTTTGCTAAATAACTTCTTAGTGATGTGAGGTAAAGGTTTGAAATTTGTACCATTGAAAAACTTGTTTCGAACCAGTTGAAATCGGTCAAAATTTAACGAAAATATTATTTTTCGCAGGTGGACCAAGATGCAGATAAAACATTTTGACCTGTGATAATTTAAGGCACCCACACACGCCTGTAAACCAAACATTTAAGCGTGTATGACCTAACGGAATTTAAAGAATTTACAATGATCAACAAATTAAGTTTTTCATTAATTACCTGCTCCACTTTGTGTGCTTTTATTTTGGCCCGCTCCCGGTCTTCTTTTTCTGCGGCTTCTCTGCGTCTTATTTCGTCCTTTAACTGAACCAAAACACATAACCGAGAGTTGCATTTTAATACAATGACAGGTGTGTACGCCAGTTTATCAGATTGCTTCTTTCTGATATGGTTAATTGCTCTTTTTTAAAATGATAAGAATATGACGGGGAAGGAATACCATAACAACCATCCACGCTATCAGCTCACATGAAAGAAAAAAAAAATACTCAACATGCCAGAATTGAAGCAAGATATTTGTTTAAATAATACACTTAACAAAAACAAAATATTGTATTAATAATTTATGTGCAACAGCAGGCCTACTTACACAAAAAATAATTACATTTATTTTAAGTATCGTTATTGTTGAGACACATTTTATTTTCTCTAGGCTATGTTAGCAGCTACAGTATAATTTGCTTTAAAATATTGTTGATGCATTTTAAAAGTAAAAAAAAAAGGCAAATACGAATACCCACACTCCCAGATTAAATCTTTGCACTTAAATAAATCTAGAACCTCCCTGACCCAATCGTGGGCAAAATATAGTACCTCTGCAAATCTTCTCTTCTGCCTGGACATGCGATAGGTTGCTTGAGCCCGGACGATGCCACGTTTTACTTTTTTGTAGTTTCTTCTAGCAAGGTGGCCTCTAACATGAGATTGAATCTTTACCGCATTGCGTCGCATAGTCAGGAACTTTTTCCGCGCAACACGGCCACGAAGATGCTTCTGGATAGAAATAGCTGCTTGGTTCAGTATAGCATAGCGCTTCTGTTCCAACAACTGTTCCATACTCTCACGGAGAAAAACCTAGCATGCATGAAGATACTAAGATTATTCAAAAGAAAGCAAAAACAAGAAGAGGAAGGAAAAACTAGTATCTTTTAAGTAAAATTCATCGTACTAGCAGCATTAATGGGTATCCTTCAAAATGATACACACTTCATGCAGGCAACATTGTATTTACATCACTTGGGGAAACTCAATGTGCATCATCTGAACTGTACTCTAATATCCCCAAAGCAAAACGGTATGTTAGGTCGTAGGGTTCATGCCATGCTTCCTTGCTGTTTGAAGTCATGATATCAAAATGACCAGCTATTTTACCAAGTTAGTATCACCAAGTAATAATTCAAATGTAAAATGAAAAATCTAAACTGCATCCTGTGCAATTTCCATTATTTCATTTAACATTTGCTAACATAACTTTAAACGGCAAAAAAACTTGGCGGGAATACTTAAAAAGTTGTTTTGTGGAGATATCAAATTAGTTTGGTCCAGATTGATAAGATACGCTTATTCCCTAGCAATTACGAGCCAAAAAGCCTCTAGTCACAAGGTAATGATTTTGTTATTACGATAACTATTCACAATACAGTTGTTAAATAATTACACAATGCCATACAGATGCAAGTTTTAATTTGGGCACAAGCTACAAATAACATAAATTTTAGGCCTATATTCTGAGACCACCTTGAGATGCAAGGCTAAAAAATATTTAACTACACTACCACATCGCATTTAGCTCTGGCGTTAATATGCCTGCAAAACATGTTTATGAGTGGCATTAAGAAATTTGGAGGATTCCTTGGCATCAAGTTTCCTTAAGGTCAGTATGAGAGTGCGAGCCAAAAGCACATAGCTACACAAAATGTCAGTGGTTTTTAATTCTTGCTATACTGCATTCACTTCAGTGAAACTTTCGTGCCACTTTATGATTTTAGAAGTAAAATAATTTTTAACTTCCAGGTTGTGTTGAAATGTTTTATCATTATATTAACATTTTTAAAAATGGTAATGACTTACTCTTTAAATTATCTGAATGCATGTAAACCTCTTTAACTGGACTCGTCAATGACAGTGAATTCGTCAGCTTTAAAATGTATCGCTTTGATTTATTAGGCAATTCTAACAATTTAAATTTTCAAAACAATAAATTGTTTGAAGCCGTACTGAAATTCGCAGAGTCTTCGCAGAGTAAGGATTAATAAAGTACTTGCTTTTTACGATAAAATCAAATAATTTTTGCATTATGCTGAAAAAATAAACTTTTATTTAGTTTCCTGCTGTAAATTTTCTGTCGCATACCATTCAGGCATGGGTAAGATGTTAAGTTGCTTAAACTCTTATAGTTTCAGGTTACTCTGTGAAAAACATGTCCAACGAAAACAACTATATCTAAATTGGAGCTTTTCAAACGCCTTTTCAGCTTGTTACACAATTATTGCCCCCTGCTGACAAAAAAAAATTGTTTAGGCTGGATGCATTAACCTCGCTAAGGTTAATGTTGTACTTTTATGTGGAGTGCACTGCTTTGACCTTGACTCAAGGAAGAAGCAAATCATGGTGGTTTGAGGCCGTCTAACAGTTGAAAACACAACACAGAAACTAAATTAGTACCCTAAAATTAGATAAATAAAGCAGCTCCGATGAAAACGAAAGCTATTATCTAAACCGATTTTCAAGTTTTGTGGAGAAATACGAATAAGTATGTAGTGAACCTAATTAAATTGATAAAGTGATGAACTACGGACCGCCACTGAGAAATATTGTTCCTCAGTACTTTAAAATTGTATTAAGTTTATCTTAAAGGAAGGTGCTACCGTAACACCATCTTTCATGTAATATTTACAGCTTGCTTCCTGTCACATAAAATCGTACCAGAGCTCATGTTACTTTATATAATGTTAATTAATTTGAAAACATTAAAAAATTTGTTTTTGTTTTCTACAAAATTTAACATTTGGCAGAAAAGTTCATAGCACCTGTTAGAAGGTGATTTGGTGGGGACATCCACAGTTTTTTTTTTTAAATAAAATTAAAATAGAGTTGGTACAACTTATGTTCTGTAATCGTCTTATGTGCAGTTTGTACGTGTACAGCACACAACACGAGCTCAGAAAGTCTAATGTCACATGTAATGATGAACGACTGAACTACCTAATAAACCTAGCGAAAAGTACCCACTTGACAATTACCATTCTTCAAAAGGCCCAAATTTAACAGCTAGAACTGAATGTAGGCAAATCAATCCAATTTCATTCAACTTATGATATCATGCCTTCTAAACTCCAAATACAATGACATTGGTTGGATTATCAATAATTCAAGTTCTAGCCTAGTTCTCAGTGAACTGGTCATTTTATAGTTATTTGTCACGTTAGGCCTAAAGCAAAATTGGGTTAGAAAAACGAATCAATAAGGAATGTTACAAGAGGAAAGTAAAGATGGATATCTGGTAAAGAAACAGTTTTCACGATTTTTTTTGCATTCTTCTCATATAGCTTTCAAAAATTCCTTCAGGCATAGGATACTTCCTGTAGGTCCTTTTATTGGAAATAGATGGGGTGCCAGCACAGTTTGTAAGTAATACGTGCAATTTGTGTAATAAGAGTAATACCGTAAATCGTGGATTAAACGCCCATGGGCTTTAATTTGGCAAAAATAGGGGGATGGGCTTTAAATCAAGCATTATCAATTTTCTAACTTTTCTGGACATCTATTACAGAAAATTCGAAGCTTTTGAACGATCTCTGAAAGACCAATTTTTACATCCTTTTAATTGCTGTGAAGAAGGGAGGAGGCTTCAGTGAGAGATACCCAGGCCTTGTGCAGGTGCTAGGAGCTAAGGAAGAGTCCACTATTACTACAGGGAGGGAGAAGGGGCCAGTAAACATACCCGGCAGTACTATCTTTATTCACATCATATAATTTTTAGGTAATTTTTCGTAGAAAAACAACAATTTGAGGTGTGGGCTTTAACTCCACTATTTCATGATTTTGACTTTACAGCATTTTAGGGGGTGGGCTTTAGCTTCAACTGGGCTTTTAATACACGATTTACGGTACTACAATTTGTTAACAAAAGTAGGGTTCAGAATGAAACTTGCATCATACTAGCACAATACTTCTAATCTTTATACTCCTCTAGTACATCTAGTACACCTTAACTAAGCACTTAAAGTCTTTTACTTTTAAAACCGTTCCGGACGTATCGTAAACCAACAAGCATGATTTGTACTCTGGCTAACCTAACTTGCTGGACTTTTGTTACAACGTACGCTGGAGCTATGTTATGACTTTAACGGAACACCCTGTTAACACCGGGAAAAGAAATGTTGCCAGTTTTAAGGAAAAAAATATGTACTTTTTGGGATAAGAAGATGACTCAAGCCCGCTTATTAACAAGCTTAATTTTGAAGATCCATTGAAATTAAATATTAAAAAGTGGTTAAGTGATCTGACTGCACAAATGTTATAGATTGCTGAATAAAAGATTTTTTTTTACCTTTGAAGTCCCAAGCTGAAACTGTTCTCGGTTCTTTGCCACACGATCCAGAATAACCCGGCAAATTTCACGGGCAGGCACACCCTTTGGAACTCTACCAGGCACTAAACATCTATATCTATAAGAACAGGTAGAGGAAAGATGACCAAATTAAAAACTACCACCAACTATATTTACCATTTCAAAAAGATTCATGGAAAGAATTGTTCTGTAGCCCAAGTAATAGAGTATATAGTCCATGAAAGAAATGTTACACCAATAAATTATTCAACGTGCGGAGTCATGGTCTTTTAAATACATAAGATGAGTCTACATAATGGACACTTTTCATCAAAGAGTTGCACAAGCTTATAAAACATTTCAGAAAAAGATGCAAGACTGCAACCATCACTGGCAATAAAGTGATATTGTGGAAAAGTGAATCGACAACCGCCACCAATTCCAAACCTCTAGTACCACAAAAAGGAAAGAGAAACTTCCTGGCCTTTAACAAGACAAAATAAGCAACAGAGAGAAATCAGGAATATATAACTATCACGGAAAATTGGAAATCAGCCTCCAGCGAAAATTATACACTAGAAAAAACGTAGTTCAGTAAGCCACCTTTATGCATTTACATTTCGTCGGAGTGGCATGACCCAGATTCGAATCGGCTTATTTCCAATTTTCCTTAATATTATTCACAGCGATTTGTGTATATTTGTATAACTATCACCACACCAAGTATTATTAGTAGAGGAGGGAAGCAGTAGCGACGTGAATGAATTCCACTGCTGTCTAGGCATTGTTTTCCTGTAATGTACTGTAACCTTTGAATCGATCACCAATTAAAATTGCGACATCAGGGAAAAAGACAAAATCCAAGTGCCAGGTAAAAAGCCAGTTATGAAAACGAAGAAATTGATTATTAAAATTCAAGGATATATATACCCATAACACTGTTAGGCAAGCAATAAACCAAAAACACTTTTCGATGGAAATCTTACAAATTGACCTTGGAGTTGTGGGTTCGAACCAAATAAGACAGTAGCTTTCAACCCCACCCTCAAAACCCAAACAGTCTCCTCACTGAGTGATCTGATAACAAATAATTTTGGGAACCCGTCCCAAGTTTTTGGTCCTTTCGTCAGTTATCTTCAATGTTTAGTAAGTCGGTAACTTGTTGAATAAACACTACCACGGATGAGTACGCATTTTCGGAAAGAAATTGGGGAAAAAAAGAGAAAAAACACAACATGGAGGAATTAAACATAAATGGGGATCAATTTTACTGAGAATTTTTTTCTTTTCCGCAAAACGACCAGCATGATTGAATTACATTGAGAATTTTTGGTTTCATTCCACAAAACTAGCTCCATGCCGACTTACATCGTCGGGCTTTTACGGAAACACCACAAAGCTATTTCTCGGTTAAGATTTGTTGAATTTGACGGATCAACAACATAAAAATGATGTTAGGCCTAATACGAAATGCCAATGCCGAAGCGAGCGAAATTACAGGTTGGTTAATGAAAGGCGATGGTGGAATGGCGTCAGCTTCGTTAATAGTTGGGTTTTTTCGGCAACACGAAGCTGCTTATACGTTTCATTTGGCGTATCAACAGCATACAAATGAGGTTAGGCCTAATACGAATGCCAATGCTGTAGCAAACGAAATTACAGTTTGATTGATGAAATGCGATGGTGGATGGTAACGCTACGCCAGATAAGAGTTAAACATCGTCAACAAAACATAAAAGGTGAACATTATAAACAAAACTAAACACCGTAAATCAAAATTATTTCGTATGTCAAAATCGAGATCATAAATCGAAACCGAATCCCTAACACGAAATTCCTTCAGAAAATCGTTTAGGGAAAAGAAAACAAAATTTCTTAACCGAATTCCACTCGTGCTTGTATTAAATGTATAATTTGGGTGTTTTAGTACTCAACTCCTTTCCAACAAATTAAATTAAAACTGGAAAGGAGTTTCGTGCTAAAACACCCAAATTGTCGATTTAATACAAGCACTCGTGGCATTATAACTGAAAAGACCATACCAAAGCTTTCTACATCAGTATTCATACAGATCGAAGCTTTACTCGTTTCTGAATGGTTGCCGACAAACAAACCAGAAATCTATACAGTATATCTCACTTAGAGGGCGTGATTTCGCTTTCATTCTCATTACGCCCATAGTAGGGAAATGTAACCTTCGTTAATCATCAAAGTTTACGGAAACACAAAGTTGCTTCTTGGCAGCGTTCGAAGTAGTTATGCCCATATTCGGACAATGAAGTCGTGATTCATCGGACTTTTACAGAACCATGAAGATGGTGAAACATCACTTGCACCGCTGCCCCTTTTGGCATAAATTGCTTGCACTGCGTGGCATCTCCCGCTTCCTGTCTCCAGTCGAAGCTGTTGAAAGCACTGTTCACAAAAGAAATGACCTCGGTAGGCATTATATTTTTATTTATTTATTGAATCTTGTACCTAAATTAATTTCACTATTACAGTATTAACTGCATTCCAAACATAGTACACTTGTAAACTTCAAGGCCATGACAGTGTGACAAAAAAAATTCCTAGTTTCAAGGTTTTTCAAGCATTGAATTTTCGGTTCTCAAATTTACGACCTTTGACGGAATTCAAGGCCATGTATGAACCCTGTCTACGATCCATCATTTTCCTACACAACTATGCCCTAGATACAAGAACAGACTCTACATGAAAGTGCGGAGCACATTAAACAAATACTTCGCAGGAAATAACAGAAGACCAGGGTTCAGACAATTTTTTAATTCTCAATTTCCCTGACATTTCCTGGTTTTCCAGATGCATCCAATGGCAATTTCCAGGTTTTTACAAGATGTTTAGTTAGGGAAACGGGCAGTAGCTAATTTTTTCATTATTATTTGTACGAAAATAATTCAACATCCCAGAAAATCATCACAGATATTGGTACCAGCCTAAGATCTGGTTTATTGAATAAAATATAAAATACTTGAACATATTAAAGCACAAATTAAAATATTGTCTACTAGCCTAGGATTTTGTTTCTGATCTGCTATTTCAATGGAACTTACAAATCAGACACAAAGACATTTTTCAAATTTCCCTGTCTTTTCCCTGATTTTCAAAAAAAATTTGTTTTCCCTGAAATTTCTCTGAGCTTTTGGCTCTATTTTCAATTTCCCTGAGATTTCCAGGTTTTGTCTGAACCCTGCAGTATTGTCCACAATACTAAACTTTAAATTTCATTGTATAGAAAGTCACTTTTCCTTCGTAGGCCTTGTTTACCTTTTGTACGCTTAGATTTCAAAATAAATGATATTTACCGTTCCAATATCCTTACAAATTTTCGACAATCAGGTTTCTGGAGTTGGAGGGGCTCAGAACGACTGTCTTCATCAGGCTACCACATCACCGCTTACTTCGTCGTGAACGTTCGTAGCAGACGGCATCATACGGCATCCGTAGCAGACGAACGTTCACGACGAAGTAAGCGGTGATGCGGTAGCCTGATGAAGACAGTCGTTCTGAGCCCCTCCAACTGTAGAAAACCTGACTGTTGAAAATTTGCAAGGATATTGGAACGGTAAATATCCTTTATTTTGAAATCTAAGCGTACAAACGTAAACATGGACTCGAATTTTCAAAGTAAGCGATGTGACATTTTTAAACTTCGTAGGCCTAACTGGAGAATTTATTTTTGACATTGCCCTCTGACAAGCTGGACTTTGTCTAAACCAATCCAATGAGAGTCACTTTTGAGTGAAAAAAGGACGAAACACATGACTGTTTTAACATCTTTAGGGACGTCAAAGATGTTATCAGGTCGCTTTCGAAGTTTGAAAAAGGAGGAAATCATCTAGAGATCAAGATCAGCATACGCCAGTCGCCACTTAGTGTTAAACTTTTGTAAACTCGCTATCAAGTTCAGTCACCAGATGGTTGATAAAATTGTCCCAAATTAAGTTTCAGCCAATTCCATCACATTTCTTTCGTCTACATGCCAGAAGTGCAGATAGCTGTACCATTAGTGCATACACAATTTTTTTTACTCTTTATGCTCTCTGTTTACTTAGTACAGGCAACTAATGGTACATCCCAAAACACCAAAAGTTAGTGTTTTATGCAGGAAAAAAACAGTTTAAGTTGAACAAATAAACCGTGGTCTTTACGTCATTCATCAGCCCACAGCAACAGTACGGATGCCGTATGATGCAAACATATTCCAGAAACATTTCAGAGCCACAGTGCTAATGTTACGTGCAACAGATAAGGGCTTAGTGCTGGTGCTGCTTGACGTAAGGGCTTGGCGTGGTACTGCTGGGCGTGGGCATTGTTACACCCGTTACACAATGCCTATAGAGAGAGAGTTTCAGTATCGGTCATGTATACATCGTGGCACACTGTGTGCTAAGTTAAGAGGTTCTTTGGGCCCTAAAACACCCCATGCACAGCGCACAATACCTAATGGTTGCTGCAAATCAGCCCTAGTATAGACAAGCTATCAATGAGAGCAGAGATTCGTGCATAAAACCCACTCTTTGCGTTATCAGTGCTCTAGTCGTTGCATGGGGGGGGGGGGGGGCCATCCGACCTTTGAACCGAAAAAAATTGTGTGGTTCAATGAGAAAGTACACGTTGGCTACAATAAAATCAAAGTGAAAAAACATATAAGGGTTGACTACGAAATAAACAAAATCCTATAAAATAAAAAACCTGCAATTTGATATTTAGTTGGAATAAAAGTTGAAGGATTTATTCAGCTGAACACTGCATAAATTGGGACCATGCTTTCAGTTACCAGAGGGTTTGTTTATTAGAATTAATCCTACACTTCAAATTGGCTTAAAACCCCATTTTCTTGTGCATAGGTGACTCTTAATAATTCAAACTTGTGATGGCGTGTTATCAATCGTGATAAGACTTTGTAAAGTCGTGTGCAGTAGGAAATAGGTCACGCCAGACTGGTTATCAGTGAAACCATTTTTATTTTGGAATTTTACTTTCTAATCTGATAAGGATGGAGAATAGGAATTTGCGTGGGCAAGGTAATTCCAAACCAAGCCACCCAAGGGGGAATGCCTATACCCAACCCTGTAGCATCAGTGCATTTTGGATCCTAATCTAGCGCCAAGAAATGAACAAGGAAATGTGGATGTCCAAAGCTCTAAAACATAACTTTGAACGTGGGTAAATTGTAGAAAATTGTTTTGCATTTTTCGAACGGCAAAGGTCACCATGAATTTATTCGTGATGACTACGGAATATTGGATGAGTGTGCAGCTGAGGTGAAAACAGAATTAGGACATAAAAATCCAACTTTTGTGCGAAGTCCCTCCACACCTAGTTTGTCCATCCAAATGAGGGTTTTGGAAATAAAAACAATTCAGAAACCACACGCAAACACAGTTCGATCCTAAATCGAGGATTTCGAAAATTGGGCTAAGTTACGCACAATGCCTGCTGAGTTTAAAACCAAATTGTGTGAACAGTTGGACAGCTGTTTAAATATGAGGAAAAACAAGCAAGCACTCTACTGCAGAAACAATGTGTAACCACAGTTGTGTCACCAAACGCTCATAGATTTCGGTAATCGACGACATTTGTCGCCAGCTAAAAAAGTCCTTTGTTTTATTTGAAGGCGGACATACATGGCCATGTGCTCATTCGCGCTATGATTCTGGTTTAAAAAAACACAAAACGTATATAAATGTTAGTGAATGGACTCAGTTTGAAGGAGCAGACTGGAAGGGGTTATGAGAACGAAATATTGGCAGAAGTAAACCAATATTGGGATTCAAAAACTGACCACCATTGTAGACTATTTCGCCAAGTAATGTAGCACACAGGACTAGGCAATGATAGTGCAACTCTATAACCTTTGACCTGATGAACGCTAGAAGGCGACATGTATCAGCATCATCGTACCTAGTCTGTGCTGTCGTGTGCAATGACGTAACCTCAGGCAGTGTTGTTTTGACATGCTCTTGATTAAAATAATGGAAAAACATAAAGTAAGTGTGATTGCGACTAAATATCATAACAGAGCTTTGAAGAAAGCTCTATACTGTATAGCGGTGCTCGAGTGCTTTCGAAGCATATCTGGATTTTGATGGATTGCATTCGTAGGACTGGACGAAACATGCTCGTAGACGGCACTTCAACGAGCAGACGAAATTCATTATTGCGAATCAATGTCATAACAGAGCTTTGAAGAAAATTTTATAACTCCACTGCAACGCAAGTTGCAGAGACGGACTTTTGCTAACACAGGGATGACCTTGCCACTAAGAATTTCAAGATCTGAAAGTGAACCCCGATGCCAACTTTTTGCAGGCTTAGGACACACAGTCGCCATCTGATTTTTAGCTACAGTATCAAAATACGGCTGTGCACAACAATTGCCAGGTGAATATTTACTGGGAACCATTCTGTCACTGATCTTAACAGGTACAGCAATACGGTGGTACAACAGTACAGAAAAAAAATCTGTGTGTACCCGGGTCCATTCTGGGAACAACTTTGAGCAGGAGTTTTCTTTGGAATTTGTAGGCACAATTTCACAGAGGATTTGGCCATGGAGTTGGAGGAAAAGACTCAGCATTTTAACGAGCCGTTCTCCCGCTACGTCCAGTTACTATTTTTCCTACCCCGGACGAACTTCAACGTGACATCGACGCCCTTGACATCATGGATGATCATGTGTTGGACTTAATCCAGTGAATTTTTATGATGTGTAAAACTTGGTTCAAGAGTGTGAAGTGAACCGTTGGAAGAAAACAGGCTAATTTCATATTCACAAACAATTTAATATGCGAGCAAGATGAAGCTAAACCAGTTAAATAAAATGATCGAAAATTTCCTGTAGAAAATAAATGATTTTTGTGATCCTGAACATGGTTGTTTGTTCTATGTCGTGGCAGAGTTGTCGGTGTCGACTCTTCCTTCCTCTAAGCAAAAACTCAGGGGAAGGGAGATGTAACACTAACGTTACGTGCAACAGATATGGGCTTGGTAGCTACCCACTGGCAGCCCCATATCCCGTTGCTGGGCACGAGCACGGTGCAACGCCAGTCTTGTTACACAATGCCTTCGTGGTGGCTTTGGTGTGGACCACTCTCCCCCCCCCCCCCCCTCTCCATACTTAGCCTATTGTTTACCTTAGCATAAAGCACAGCCAAGCGGGTGGGTGGGTCGAGAGAGATCAGCATCAGGCACACTGAGTGTGGAGTTAAGTGGTTATTTGGTGCCCTAAAACCTCCCAGGAGTGCTTAAAGTGTAATATCGGCCGCAAATCATCCGTAGATAAGCTGCCACTGAGAGCCGAGATCCATGCGTGAAAACCCACTGTTTGCGTCGTCAGTTTTTGGTTGTTGCAATGGTATCCAGATAAATGGACAGATACACGTGTAAAAATAAGTCCCTAGGTGCACCACAAGCTTTGTGAGGAGTACCGGGGACCACATGCAAAGCGAGCAGCAGCTCAGTGGTCAGCATAGTCTTCAAACCAAGTAAATACAAGAACGAACGCAGCTACTGACCCATATAAAACAAAACCGCCAGAATTAATTTTTGACTCTGTTGGTTAACAGCAATTTTTCTAAGTTAAAAAAAATGTATACTTTCTAATGCAACACTTTTTAAGAACACTTGAATCATCAGTTTAAAACACGAAAATGAACTCTAAAGAGGGGAAAAAACATGGCAATAAAAACATTTTTTTTTAATTAACCGCTGGTGACTAGTGAAATCGATTTTAACCAGCCAGTGGCGACTGGCAAAAAACTTTAATCCTAACTTACAAAATCAGCCGAAAGGAAAACAAATCTAATCCCTGTTAGACACAATTACTGTACTGAGATGGGAAATAGAAACAAAATGGTTTGATCAATTCAAACTAACTCTGCACTGCTAATGTTTCATCTTCTTGCCTTGAAAGGCTGTCGTTTTAACTGAAAAAGCAGCAATGAAAGGAATCGAAACAAAAAAAAATTCAAAGTATGCATGGTTAATGATGCTACAAGTTTAGTTCACGAGCATAATTACTGGAATTAAATGTCTAAAGACTTGCAATTCAACCCCAAAGAGGAATCTGAACTTTAAAAGGAAAGTTAACGAGTTAGAAGCAATTCAGGAATTGAGTTGTAGGAAATGTTTCTCTTTCCAGAAACTAATGATGACAGTAAAAACGCGTTATCAAGCGGGGACAAAACCCTATTAAAAATACTGAAGGGCAGAAATCTTATTCAACATGTTGAATGCTTCTGGTTCTGACACGTCTTGTTCAGGGATTGTCAGGTAAATTTGGGCTAATAATATGATAAGTCTGTCTAGAGAGCAGTTTGATTTCAAGTGATCAACTGCTATTAATATGCCTAAATTTTGGTGTAGAACATTCAGTAGAATGGAGCACCAAATAAACAGCAGAGCTTGTAAAAGCCAGTCCGGTTTTGTGCTGGTTAAATGATATTATGTTCATGAAAAATAATGTTGAGGTGGCCGACTTGCTTGTGTGACAGTTCGTTCTATCATACATTAGAAAGTTTACTAGATATAGCATTTTACTTCTTTTTGTCCTACACGGGGCCCTGGTGGCAGTAGCGCTACTAGTACCTATGATAATGCTTTGCCTTTGTGTTGCTTCGAAGACAACATTAGCTGAGGTGTTAGCAGCCGCAACTACCACTAGGCCTCCGCGTAGAATCGGAAGACTGTTACATGCTATATCTACGGCATGTTACTTTCTAATCTATGGTTCCATATACAAGCAAGTCGGCCATTTTACGAACACTTCATGAGGTTTTAAATTTAACATTAAACCAGCCAGTTGCCTACAGTATAATTTGCATCTTCAAACTTTACTTGAAATTACCATTATGAAAAACTAAGTAGCTTTCTTGGATAAGCGTATGTACCAAAACTACCAAATAATTTTAAAGGGACATATATTCCAAACAAGATTCCTATCAATATTACTCAATACTCCACATCAAGTATGATCCCCAGTGTTTATTTATTTACCGTTACTCAATACCGTGCTAAAAATCCATGAGGCATCTAGGAGATTTCCCATTGAATATTGATAAGTGTTTATGAGCATCCTGCTTGTATTTACCATTTAGTGCACTTGGATCTTGGAACTACTTTTCATTACATATCACCATTTCCTGTTTATAATGACACAATTTTGACATTCATGCTGTTACATGACCCTCGTTTCACTGAAGTTTTCTTATCGCATGCGTCACGCTGTCACATGAAGGAGCAGGCAGATGTGACGTTGTTCTACTACTGCGCTGAATCTTACAAAACAGTACGACAGCAACATGGGGGGGGGGCTAAGAACTGCGCTTGACTGTTATACGACCAGAAGGAATATCTACATTCTAGTAACTTTGGACACAAATTCCCCCCCCCCCCCTCCCCCGAGTTTCAGACAGGGCAACCATTGGAATCTGTGTTTTTATGTGGCATCACGACACACCCGAAGAGTATGAGCTCTAAGCTACTATAAGGTTATTACAATTATTGAGAATGAAATAAGTGAGTGAATGAAATGAGTTTGCCTGATGGAGTTAAACAATAAGAGTAAAAACTGGTAAGAAAGAAACAAGTGGGGGAAAAATAAGTCCTGGAACACTGATAATTTTATCGCATAGGCAGTACCAGGGGCTTACGCCAATAGGGTCTTACACTTTGTCCACACACACACCGAAGCAGAAAAGCAAACAGAATAGGGTTGATATACAGCTTGCAACACTAATTTAGAGACAACGCAAGGTTTCTGAGTTTTCAAGCTAATTCCGGGTTTGTCCCTACCGCAAAGCTAAAGGTCTTTACAGTAGGTACTGCAGTCAAGCACCGGTCTTCGGTTTTGCGGGTAACCGGTCCGTTGGATCATACTAAACGTAACGATACGTCGGCTAACAGTAACAATTTAATCTGACCACAAACCCCAACTAACTTCACCATGTTAAGGTTGGTAGTATTTATACCAGCCAGTAACAATAGAAAATCAGGATGAATCCAGTCAGAGATTACTTTCTGTCATGCGGGGGTGTTGTAGCATTGGGGTCCTAGCGCAGCTTCAGCCTCACCAAAGGCCAACCAAAGCATTCGAAAATGAAAGCAGCTGCTTTCGAAAATTTGTGCAAGTAAATATTTTTATTTATCAAATAACCGCATGGAAGAGAAACGACAGAAATCTGGCCAAGTTCCTTAATCCCTGGCTTGGTGACTTTCTGATCATTTCCTAAGTTAAGATAATTTCCGACGTCCAATACTCAACAGATTGCAGGAAGTTTGACTCAATATGTTTGCATGAGGTTTGTTTTTGTATTTCTAAGCATTTGTCGTCTAAGGTTGAATTTATACCCTCGGTAATAAACACATTGGATTACTCAATAGCAAGGAGAAATTAGGAAGTGGTGGCTTCCTCATTCCTGGAGTCCTGAGCCTGTTACAATCTCATACAGACGAGTCGGGCCTGCGCCAATACTACCCGCACTGCTAATTGTGGGTAAGTGATGTAGGAGAAACCAGTTTTCTTTTCCACATTTGAATTTCCGCACATCAAGAAATACATTTGCACTGACTCACGCTTATACAAAGTTCCTCTAAGAATAACGAGCATTGGAGAGTGTATATGGCCCTGTCCCAATGCAGGACGGAGTACAGCACCCAATTCTGTCAATTTATGTACCTTATTAAGTTTTTTTTTTAATGGTTCGTTTCTTGAGACAAATGAGCAAGTCCAAGAATTGTTACCGCACTTCAATACAATGGTTGAGAATTAAAGGTGCTAAGCACAACTGCTGGATTGGTCAAACGCTAGAATACACTGAATTAATTACTCCTTCACGGACTCCTGGCAACATTAATTTTTTGGCAGCCCAATATTATGGACTTTATATTATTAGAAATTTGATATGTTGTTCATTTATATGAATTTCATTTCGTTAATAAAAAGAATACGTTGTTTTTATGAAATTTGATAAGCATTTTCGCCAGTGGCGAGCAGAAGGGAAGAGGGGATTGCTCCTGCCCTTTTTGTTAAACAATTTGGCCTATTTTGTGCCGACACATGCTTGTGTCTAAAAAAAAAAAGAGTAAAAAGAGCGCTAAAAAATCAACATCAAAAATGTCCACTGAAACATACTGCGCCCTTTTACTATAAAACTTGCCCCTACCCTCTCAGGGGTCTCTGCACACTACTGATTTTTGCTGACAGTCAATCATAATTGACATTTCACGGAAATATGTTATTTCACTAAAGATACTTTTATTAATAACATGCTTAAAATGCTTTAGCATTAAAAGCTTATCTAATAAATGCCTAATAATTAAATATTTAATAATTTAATGAAATCCATAATACTGCGTAGCCTATGTTGATACTAAAAAACAAATACGTGCCATTCTACCGGGACGCACATAGAACAATCATCAGTCTGGCTTCAGACGATGTCTCTGCACTTAGGTGAAGCCTAGCCAAGCAATCATAGAGACGACAAAATTATCGAGGTTTCAGTTTTTTTGTTCCAGTAGTCACTTCCTTTTTTTTTTGGACTGTTTTGCCCCTTGTTTGTGTTTTAACAGTTTTTGACAGGTATTGTAAAATGTCCAGCCAAATCCCCTTTGATATCATTGTTATGTAATTTAAACTAAAAAAAGATTTTCTAAAATTTTTAATATTTTCCCAACGTATGGAGCTGACATGTGTACGACTTACTACGCGAAACAAAACAAAAAATAACCTCCGCAAAAAAACAGAATTGAAGGAAAAAAGGCGAAAGGGAAAAAAGGATAAAAGCAGCAAAAAAAAAAGACGTGATAAAAAAAAATCCAGAGGATAAAGAGACGTGGGGAAAAAAAGTGATTTCCTTGACTTTGTTGTTCAGAAACATTGGTATATGTTAGGTGGTCAAACCTTGGAAGGTCAAACCACGCGCTACAGCTGTTTGCCGTGACGCGCCTATCACGTGACTGGGCTAGTCTACTGAGACAGCCAAAGATCCGCTATTCGCGTTTCGTCAGTGGCTAACTCCTAACGACATCACAGCAAACAGCCGAGGCTCGAATTTCAGTAGGCAGGTTAGAGCTTCACCAGGGAACGCCCCCCCCCCCCCCCCACCGGTTATTATTTCCGCTGGCAGGGTTTGCGGTTTTTTTCCTTCTCTGGCTTTTAGGCTATTTTCTTTTGTTTTTTTCTTTCTCCACCCC
>JAHWFP010248605.1:58442-76361 GCA_023313725.1 Lithobius niger
GATAAATTTATAATTCTTTATTTCCCTATATTTTAAGGTTTGCCAGATGCATCCAATGACAATTTCTAGGTGTTTTACGAATAATTTAGCTAGACACAGAGCTTAATTTTGTTTACAAAAATTTGTACAACTGTAATCAACCGCCATTCTTGCTAAATCTACGAAAGTATCTGGGAGCCAGACTGTAAAATTGTCTGGGGGAAACAAGTTACGCCCCCCCCCCCCGCCATTTTGCCAACTCGTTTTAACTCTGGATTTAAAAAATGCGGCGAGAAAAGTACTTTGAAAGGGGCCGGGGAGGGGGGGGGGGGCATGTGGAAGCACTGCAAACTCCCTTATAGGTGACTACCCGAATACACGTTTTTGAACATATTGTCAGGCAAATGTATCGCTCACTGTAATTTCGTCGGGTGTCTTATACCACCAGCAGACAGGTAGAATTTGCAAGTATGCCCACATCTACGAAAATGTTGTTTAAATAGACTAGACCATCAAAAAGAACTCTTAACACATTACATTTTCCTCACAGATATTGAGGTTTTGTTTACTAACAGTTAACAATAACGCAGTGGCTCTCTTCCTTTCACGTCTCGCGGCTGATTGGTCGCAAGCTTTTGGAGGCGGAGCTTGACGTGCGACCTGACTACACACTTTTACCGTCCAAACAACAAGCGTTCCAGATTATAAAATTGAATATTCCTGTCCAAACAAATTACAAGTTTAAAACAAATTACTAAAAACAAAAGTGAACAAAATCTAGGAAACAATCTCTAAATTCTTGGTAAAAAACATGGACGTGAAGGCTACATTAAACCTGAGCACAAAATGGACGTGAATGGTCTACATTCCTGTCCAAACAAATTATTAACAGTAAAAACATGGACGTGGCTCTAATATTGTATCGTCTAAATTTAAATTGAGTATGAAACTGAACGTAAATTGTCTATTTTCCTGTCCAAACGAATTATTAACACTAAAAACATGGACGTGAGGCTAGTATTTTCACGTCTAAATTTTAAACTGAATTTCCGTGTGTCGATCGATAAAAGCCTACGAGTCATTTTTATGGTGGGTGTTTGAACTCTTGACCGCCAACTTTCGCCCCCCCCCCCACTCTTCCTCCCCCACCACATTTACAAGATCCTGGAAAGAAATCTTAACTCCCATCAATATCTAAAAATAATCTTCCCCCCCCCCCCGGGAAACGCACAGATAATCAGTAGTGTGATAATGGTTGTCCACTTGCACAGGAATGTAGACCATCAGATCCACACTCTTTCTCATTCAATTAGCACATGAAAATACTAGTCATGTCTGTGTTTATAGTTGTTTTGGACAGGAATCCGGACCATTCACGTCTAGTTTCTTGCTGAATTTTGTAAGTTGGAACGAACGTTGTTTGGACGGGAATATAGTATAGACAGGTCGCGCGTTTAAGCTCCGCCCACAAACCTCGCGACCAATCAGCCGCGAGACGTGAAAGGAAAAGAGCCACGGTAGACGTAGAAGGAGCCACTGCCTAAAAATAAAACTTGTCCAAATAGTTCTGAGCTTCGATGGAAACGAGATAGCCGGCCGAGGGGGGTCCAGAATGAAGCAGATGCCTTGGAGGGGTGCGTAGGATGAATTTTCAAGGTTTCGTGCATTTTTGTCGTAATTTAACTAAGCTGTTTTCAATAATTTTGTCAGTTTTTCCGAGTTTGTTTGCGTAGGAGGGGGCCGCAGCTCCCATGATCCCTCCCTTGTGTAGCCGGCACACGACTCGTTGCCATCCACCACAGCAAGGAAAACAAACAAAATGTAAAAAAAAAATACGCGAACAATTTGTGTTTATGCAACAAACTACAGTCGTTCTTTTTGTGTTCAGCAGGGTAGGCTGTGGCTAATAATTGAGCTAACCTTTAACAGGATTCCCACAAAAATACTGAAATATTCTCCCAGAGCTTTCCAGGTTTTCCAGAGAAACTAAGGTCATTTTCCAGGTTTATTTACAGAAATTTCTGAAAATGTTCTATACAGTTTGCCAGTTTCACTTGTTTTTTAGGCCTCACTTAGTGCAAATGAGTAGCCCGATTTAAAGAACTTTAAGGTGTCAACACAGAAGTGTGACGATGGTGGGTCCATCTGCCGCTCGGGCCTTCAAAAGCTGTATAGCTTACTGACCGACAACGTCAATTCTAAAGAACAATGTTATTTTACCGCAATGTCTTCACAAAATAGGTTTATTATGCATTTAGGACTAGGCCCAAAAGTATGGCTTTATGTTTTCCCTGATTTTCCACGTTTTTTGAAAAATCGGAGAATCCCCGAGTTTTCCCTGAGTTTCAAATGAAGTTTAAATTCCTGAATTTTCCAGGTTGGAGGGAACCTTGTTTAATTGGGTTAATTGCCTAATTGGATTATATTGGGTTAATTGCCTAAAAATTAATATATATATATATATATTTTATAATTTTCAGTGGCGTAATAAAAACTGGGCTGAATGATTAGGTTTATTTTTCTTCTATTTTTAATTTTTAATTCACTTTTTTGGATCACACTATTTAATTTTTCCTACAGTAAATTTTCCGCTTATTTTTCGCAGCTAAACATTTAAAACCTCTAACCGTACTACCCGGAAAAACAAAGTATTAAAACCTTACCTCCAAACACCGAGACCCATAAACGCTCCACATGTTCGTAAAACAACACACAACAGGCCTATAACCCTGCCTGCAGCACGTGATGGTCAACTCAAAACGGGATTGTGGGTAATTAAAAGGGGACGTGAATTCTCCAGGAAAAAAAGTCTCTGTTTTTCCGGGGGCTGAATACCACCCTGGGTTGCAATCCCTCAATGGTTACACCCATTAATTCTCCAATTTAGGTCGTTCCAAGAAAGCTACAGGTCCCACCTAATCCTTTGTTAGCCCTAATCCCAATGACAGCCATTTTCAAGGTTACGCGTCCAGTTTCCTGAAACTAGCTATTTCCAAGTTCAACAAATGAAACGAAATAAATAAATAAATAAATAAATAAAACCTAAATCTTTCTTTTTGAGAGTAGGTACAAAAGCAATGTGTACAGCAGTCAAAATGGGAACTAGGTGTCACCGTTATGCTCATGAAAATATGATTTTACATTTAAAACTGTCATTACGGCTGAAGTCTACAATACACCCATACTCGATATCCTCAACTGGCCTATTCCGCCGCCCCCCCCCCCCCCCCAGGTTCTAACGCATTTCCGCAACTTGTGATCAATTTGTAATGCCTTTCGTGAAAGTTTCAGTAAGGTACGTTGTTTTTCTTAAATTTTAGGCCACATGGTGAAGTAGACTTGTGCCCAGATTACATAAAAATAAATAAATTTACAATACACAATATACAAGAACATTTGAAACAAGCGCACAGCCTGCCTGCCAGCCACTTCTCCGTGCAGTCCCGTTTCAAACTTTTGAACATTTTTTACACGAGTTATCTGCAACAGTTTGGTCTTGTCAAAATGTTGTCAATGCATCTTACTGAATCACGGACAATTCGTTCCATTTTCTTTTCTTTTTTCAAGTTTTTCGCAACAAAGAATTAAGCAAGCCTAGTGGTCCGAGTGGTAAGTTGGACGAAAATAAGAGAAAAGTGTTTGCCCCACTACCCCACCGAAGCAGACGCTACTCACAACAAAATATAACAGTCAGCAAAACGGAAGATTGACGAAACTACGAATAGTAATTTAATAGTCTCCCCCCACCACCCACCCACCAAAAAAAAAGTCGTTAAGTTGAACTTTCAGCCATAAGGATGAACTAAATATTTTTAGTGCTGAGTGGGTTAGCATGACTGCAACATGCACCAGAGGTCGCGGGTTCGAGTCCGGCCTCAGCCACCCCTGGCATTTTCGGGAATAGATGTCTCGTGATCATGTCGATTGTTGCATGTAAAAGAACCTAGGAATTTCCTATGGTATTTACCTAAACAAATTGTCCTTCTGACGCCATGGCTAATGCTGGGTGTGCGTCAAACACAAAAGTTAATGATTGTTTGCTTCGAATCTTTAGGTATTTCATTTGTTTTAAATAAATGTGGTATTTTAAATGTGAACAAATATTTTAGTAACTAAGCAGTTGAAAGAAAAACTAGTTAACTTTTACAGAAATAAAAGTGTGAGAAGCACACATCATAAACTTACTAACTACTATTATTAAAATAAAAAACACTCAAAACAAAGTCAGCACTAAAAAAAAAGATACACCCATGCAATTATTATTTTTTTTAATGGGGAGAACTGTCCTTGTATGTAGTTTGAGATGAATTGTACGGGCACGAATTGTATGGGGACACTTTGTCTGGGGCGAATTGTCCTGGTACCATTCTACAAAATGCTTTAGAGTAAAATAAAACTATATTATCTATCTATTTGTCTGCAATTTTACCTGCATGGCTTACATGTTTTTTTCTTGGATCTGCCCTTCAGAGAATTAAGTTTTTGTTAAGACTTACAATAGTGATCCTTATGTAAGCCCCTAGCGTGAACTTCCATGTTAAAAGTCAAACTTTGTAACCTTGTAGTCAGAATTGACATAGACCAACGAAATTCGATATTTGGGGTCATGGTTGTAATTATTTTACTACATTAAAAATTTTAATGACAACAGTCGAACCGTTTAGCCTGCACCACACGGCCAATTGTTGTTGTCCCTCTTTGCCCTGACCTGGAGAGCGAACCAATGAACCGATTTTCAAGTTTTATAGTTTAAAACGTAGGTATGAACAAGGCCTAGCGCCTTTTTAATGCTTTTTTTTTTTATTCGATTACAATATTCTTATTCTTCTTCTTCTTGTTGGGGAAATTTAGCTTTCACTTAGAGATCTAACAAACATACAAATTTGCACCTTTTTATAGCTTAAAACGTAGGTATGACCAAGGCCTGGAGCCTTTGATTGGCATTTTAATGTGACTAAAATATTCTGGTTGTTCTTCTTCTTCGTGTGGAAATTTGCTTTCACCTAGAAATCGAACCAATGAACCGATTTTCTAGCTTAAAACGTTGGTATGAACAAGGCCTAGGACCTTGAGCTCTGCTTTAATGTTACCACAATATTATTCTTGTTGTTGTTTTTGCTGGAGAAATTTTTCTTTCACCTACATATCGAACCAGAGAACCGATTTTCACGTTATATAGCTTAAAACGTAAGTATTAAGAAAGAACAGGCCATTTTAATGCCATTTTAATGTGACTGATTTATCTCAAAAAGTGTTCATCTCAATTATCTATCAAACTACCGGAAATACCTCCTAGAAAAAACTTAACAGATATGAGTATTAAAAAGACGCTTAAGCGTATAAAATACTGATGTAAGTCTTAAAAAAACTCAATGCTACAAAAACAGATACAAGAAAAAGACATGTAAGCCATCAGCATCCATTAATGTGTGTAAAATAAGCTCCGTCTAGTTTTTTGGAGATTCTTTTACATGTATTAGTGCGATGCTGATGGTTTACGTGTCTTTTTCTTGTGTGTGTTCCTTTAGAGCATTGAATTTGTTTTAAGGCTTACATCCATATTTTATAAGCTTAAGCATTTTTTTTTATATTAATTTTACATGCTTAGGTGATTTTTTTGATACTAATATCTGTTTGTTTTTCTTGAAAATATTTCAGCTAAATTAAATAAATAGACTTGTGATATACAAGATAATCGTGGTATGAGAAAATTCAGATAAACACTTTTTAAGATAAATCAGATAAACCATATTTGTCGTAAATTAGATGAACGATAATGGGATTTTGCAATAAAGGAGATAAACAAAATTTGAAACTTAAAATGAGATATCGAGATTAGAGATCGGATGAACGATATTTAGGCTAGATATCTAATATTTATCCTGATATGTAATCTAATATTTATTTTGATATTACTAAGTTCTCTTCATCAGACTGCTTCCAATAAAATTCGTATGACAGCTTTATTTGTAGGGCTACTATTCTGGATTCTTTTCACCACAGAACACTCGTAGTTTTAAACTCTTCCACTCACTCTACCTAATATTGCTTATTAGAATTTAAACAAAGTTGGGGACCATATGTTTTTTATCACCAAATAGTATTGATTCAGTTGCAAGATATACGCGAAAAGTCACAACAACAACACCGTAGTCACATTAAACTAACTTTCATAAGACCCTGGGCCTTTCTAATACCTACATTTTAAGCCATAAAAAGTTTAAATCGGTTCGTTCATTAGTTGATATCTGGAGGGAACAAAGTCATTAAAAGATGGACAATAACACTATTACCACCACAGAAGAAATGAATCAATCATTATCTCTTGAATTTTCGGTGAAATGTCCGTTCCCCATCATCAGAAGTCACATGTGACGTTTTTATATTTCCAACGTTTTCCATAGTAACTTCTGATGATAGGGAATGAACATCTCGAAAATTCAAGAAACAATGATTGATTCATTTCTTGTGTGGTGGTATAGTGTTGTTTTTCCTCTTCTAACGTCTTTTAATTACCACTGTCATCGCCAGTTGACGGTATTAAAAACAAGAACAACAACAAGGATGTTGTAGTCATATTAAAATAGCATTCAAAAGGGCCTGGTCCTTGCTAATACCTACAGTTTAAGTATAAAAATTGAAAATTGGTTCAATCTCTAGGTGAGAGCAAGTAGCCAACGAGAATACTGTGATCAAACGAAGAAACACAACGGGGCCAACAACTAATATTTACAGCTAATTTCTATTTCTTTAAGAATATTGTAGCCTAATCACATTAACGCACTGTAGCTGATACAAGATCCAGGGCCATGTCATACCTTCCCTTTAAACCATAAAAATTAAAAATCGGCTCATTGGTTCAAGCCGCAATTGAGGAAAAGCAAACAACAATAACTACAACACCAACAACAACATCACAGCGACAACGACCCCAAATACAGAGTTTCGTTGGTCTTATGGCAGTTCTGGGGAAACTATAGGGCTGTAAAGTTTGACGTATAACAAGGAAGTTCTTACTGAGGCTTACATAAGAACTGCTGTCCTTGATAATAGCAGGATTACGATAAGCCCAATGATGCAGTACTAATGATAATGATTACCACCACCCCATCACCAACTACCAAAAAAAAAAGAACTACAATATTTACTTAATTCAATATCTGCACTCAAAGCATTGCTACTTGCCTTTCCCTACATGGTAGCAGCTACACATAACTACACTCCCACACTGCCATTCTAATGTCACTTCCATAAATAATCCTTTTAACACATATTCTTTTCTTCCACATTCTTTCTCACTTCCTCTTCATCACGAAATAATCCCTCTCATCTTTTCACTTTGAACTTGAAAATATCTTCCCTTATTTCCTTGAAAGCAACATCCTTGTTGCCTAACTGGTTAATCCATTGGTGTTTGTTCACTATACTATCACTGACAACAGGTTTGTAGATAGACACCATTCTACATTCGCACACTACTTGCCATACTGTTTGTCAGTGCTCCAGTAGTAAGTCGTGACAGGCAGTACAACTTTCCCTTTCTGCTTCACCCCGATTCCAAACACTTCCCTGCAGCTACGTGTCCATGGTCTGTTGCCTTTCCTCCGCAGAAGCCAATGGAGGAGGCAGAACGCGGCATTGACTCTTGGCCAACAAGCAATTATTTACTTCACTAAACCATGTCCCAGTATTATTTAATGCAAATTCTTTTCCATTATACCAGCCACTTTAGAGAAACTTCTACGGAATAAATTTTAAAATTTCGCACTGACCAATGTTAATGAGCCCACGCCGTAGAGCTTCTTTACAAATGGAAAATGACGTTTTCTTTGCCAAATCCCATTTCAGTTTCTCGGATGAAACACAACAAAATAATGACAACAATAATAATAAAAAAGTTTTTGTTTTGTGCGGAGAAAAAAATAGGCTTCAATTATTGAAGCACCAAGAAGCAGTCACTACAACAAATAGTACTACGCAAAAAATAAGACGGCATTCCAGTCGCGGTACAATGACACCAACATCCAGCACATAAACTTAACCCTTCAAATTTTGCTTTCATTTGGTCTAGCAGCCGGCAAACAAGAGAAGAGGGAGTAGTTTGTATTACATTACGCACACTTACAAGAACACAGTTTCTTTACCCCACTAGGTTTTCCGACACATATACCATTTATACAAGAGTGGCATGTGCTAGAAGAACGAAACATGATGTGGTAGTCAGAGATGCCTCTCTCAACCATAAACGAAATTATTATTTCGTGTTTGGCTCAAATAATTATATTCTTGCCATTTTTCATTCAGCACTAGTTTGAACATTTTGTGTTGAGGATATAGACAAGGTCCTCAATTATACATAGGAGTAGGCTGCTAAAAGACGGGTGTGAATGCCTAAAACTGCATGTAAATACTTCAAGAGGTGCAAAATACTCATCTCTTGACTGGGAACTTAACACTGCCTACACATTATTTCATTTGCCAAATTGGGGTTGTACGCTACTGTTAGATCGCTAAAAATGTCTCATTTTTAGCATTTATATTTGTTTGACTGATGCATCAATTGAACATTGGCGCCCAACAATTATTGCAAAAATGGCTGAAAGAAATCACTGTCTAATGGGCACCTTTGCGGGGTCCTGATGGACCATTTAGATATTCATAATAGTGGTACCTCATTCATGACCCCAAGTTTCTCGAGATCTAGCCCAAGCCTCTTCCTTTATGGCAACCCACATACGCAGACTATGGTTCACACCAATAGGACTTGTCGTTATTACCACCCAGGGAATACAGTCGACGAAGCAGGTTCAAGATTACTGAACGTTTTTCAGTGACCCATCTCCACAATTCAGGGGCAACTACCAAATCTTCGTTTTTTTTTTTTTTTTGATATTGCAGACGGCCAACATTTTTAAGGCCTTATACAGAAAGAGAGAGAGAGAGACAGTGAAGCTAAGAAATGTAAGGCAAACAAAATGTAGATGATGGAACTTTTTCGAAATTTAAACAACCGAAAATTTGTGGTCTTCAACATTTAGGTGGACATGTTGCCTTGGCAAAAGCATACGCAAGTTTGCTGTTTTCTTCGTATTTAAGATAGTCCTATTTAAAAATATATTCTGATACCATTGTACACCCCATTTCTAAGGGTTAACAAATTATATTTTGGAACAAATTTGACAGTGCATGTTTAATTAGTACTAAGTTGTTTTTAAGAATGTCTTTAAGAGAACAGTACATAATTTTATATATATTTAAAAGTAGATTTTGAAATACATCGTAAAACACAAAAAGAGTGTTAAAACATCATTTTGGAATAAATTATGCAAATCACTGCAGCCTAGCCCTTTTTTCATACGCATTAAAAATTGCATAAAAAATTCCGAAGCAGTTCATATTGTGAAAGTTCATATTCAAATTTAAGATGATGGAATAAATCCAAAAATGCTCAACTTCACACGAACGGACACTCAGCAGTCACAAACTCAGTGTCCTGTAAATTTTCGACAGACTTTGCTATCACTGACATCTGGCTTCATCAGGCTTGCTGGAAACACTGTTCACTCTCTCTACATGTCTGTTGTCTCCAGGATTTGAATTTGGAACATGGCGCAGCCTCTGATACTTGTTTTCCTCATTCCACATCGTGGAGCGATGCTCGCGATGTGTGGGGCTAATCTTATGAATACCTGTGGTCCATCTAGCCCAAACATCAGATTTATTTGCCTAGAAGGACTTCCGCGAGCAACTCTTCACGATGTGGAATGAGGAAACGGACAGCATAACAAGTATCAGAGGCTATTACATATTCCAAATTCAAATCCTGGAGACAACAGACATGTAGACAGAGTGAACAGTATTTCCAACAAGCCTGATGAAGACAGACGTTAGTGATAGCACAGGCTGTCAAAACTTAGCAGGACACTGGTTTATGAGTGGTGAGTGTCGGTTCGCGTGAAATGGAGCGTTTTTGGTTTCATTTCATCATCTTAAAGTATTAAAAATTGTTGAATACAATGCACATAGTATTTAACTCGCTGAAATTTTTATTTAAAAATGCATTTCATAATGCACTGTGCAATGGTGTACTACGGCCTACTTCCGAGTATATCCCGCTCGGTACCATGATGGCAGGCAGAGGAGCCGGGGTGTAATCAATCTAGCGGGGTATAATCAGGTGATTATTCCCACCTCCTCGGTTATACCTCGGCTGCTAAATTAATAAAATTATACCCAAGACCGTTTTGTTGTATGCATGTGCAACTTGCCGAGCTAAGTTTACAACACTGATTACTTGCTAAAAATCGCGGCTTTTGACTCGTATACATACCAGCAGGAGAACTCGACGATTTCATTATGATTTTCGTACTATAACATCACACTTGATACTTTTTTAGGCTAGTATCGTATAATTTTTCTTCGGCGATTTATTGGCATAAATTATTTTAATTGTTACTGCATTAGACTTTTATATTTTTGATCTTATGGTAATTATTAGCAAACGTTCAAAATTAGGCATGCGCGGACACACAGAGCCATCTCTTGGTGGATTTCAGCAATGCTTGGTTGATACTGCACTTTTTAATGAGAAGAAGTCGCCGACACAGCATCGCATATAACTTCTCGATGGAGACAAATATTTTTACGAACTAAAAAGCTGGTAAGCTAATAAAACGTATGATTACGTTATAAATAGTTACTGATTATACTTAAAATTCAGTCATCGTAAAATGCATTCCAACCTTCAAAAACACGCACTTTCAAAACTGGAGACACTCACTTTTCGAGGCGCAATAAGGGTGGTTTTTTTGAACTTTGGCTACATCTTTTCTGTTAACGTTGTCTGCTTTCAAGCATCGAAGACGCACGTGAGCATGGTCTCCGGTATTTACTGGACCGATCTCCCCTCATTGTCGTCGATCTTCCAGCAGCAACACGTTGAGCTCACGGTTTACTACGTGCAACATATTAGGATTGGCTAGGCCTTGAAGATTCGTAAGGGGAACCTTGTGCGCCGAATATACTGTATTGCAATCGATTCAAGATAACTGAAGGTGATTACCTCTTGCATTATTCATGTTAGGAGTTATGTAGGGCCTGACATGCATACGCTCCAACATGGTGAGAAACGTCGCCGTTTTCCTCACAGCAGGGCGTGATACGGTCTCTTACATCTTCACTATATGTGATGTACACTGTCCTAAGATATAAATTGTAGAGGCACTGTGGCATCAACAGGGAATTGGCAACAAGAAGTGAAACGGGGGAAAGGAACTCAAGCATTGTACTGTGGGGATGGTTGAAGTTTTATTGGCACCAAATAAAAACGAGTCGGTCGTACCTGCTCTCTATTTGCATTGCCTCCTTCATCCTGTCATTTACTTCTTCCATTTAAGAAGGTCGGTCAGCCGTTGATCTACCCACTATAATGTGGGTAAAGACCCCATAATAAATCGATGCAAACCTTGGATTAGGTTATTATGGCTGTTTACAATGTAACCTCGAACTAGAGACTTGGTGTTGCTTTGAAATCAACGTTCATCTCCCTACAAACGGCACAAAACATGGCGGCAGTAATAGCATCTTCACATGTTTTTTCGCCAAGAGCTGAAGGAAGAAAAAAAAAAGGGAGAGAGGAAGGATACAGGTGAAGGAGTTTGCAGTAGAGGGGTTTTGAGTAGTCGCGACAATTACAAGCGTTCAAGAGGCAGCAAATCGGTCTAACAATAAAAGGATGCTGTTTGTTTAACCGACAGAGTAAGAAGCATGAACAAAGTAGTACTAAATGTACAACAGCAGTTAAGAATGAAGTACTTAAGACTGTAAGGAATAGTATTGTTACATTAACAATGCACATTAGATGTTTTATTGCTTCAGCCGAAAACTTGTCTACATTGTTGTGTGTGGGCATCTTAAAGAAAGATTTGCTTATAGCTGTGTATCAGAGTAGGCAGTGGCGAATAGAGCTCAGAACCCCCTAACCACAGAAGGAGTAGTTATTGGCGGGAATTCAGTACGTTAAAGGGGAGTATGCCTGAATACCCCGACAATTCACACTGGTGTACTTGAATAATGCAAGAGACAAGCACCTTCAGTGTCTTGAATCAATTGCAATACAGCATTATTCGTCACACAAGGTTCCCCTTATGAATCTTCAAGGCCCAGCCAATTCTAATGTGTTGAACCTAGTAAAACAAGAGCTCGGCGCATTGTTACTGAAAGAGTGGAAGATCGACGACAATGAGGGAAATCGGCCCAGTAAATACTGGAGGCCACACTTACATGCTTCTTCGAACTTGAAATCGGACGACGTAAACAAAAAAAAAGATGTAGCCAGAGTTCAAAAAAACCATCCTTATTGTGCCCGATAAAAAAGACAACAACACAATTGTCGAAAATTAGCAGGTACGTAAGGGTCTCCAGTTTTCAAAGATTAGAATCCATTTTACGTTTAATATCAATTAGCTCTCACCCACAAAGATCTCTACACAGACTGTTTCGCCCTTGTTGGGCTCGTCAGTAGAGAAAACTTTGTGGATGAGAGCTAATTGATATTAAATGATCAATTGGTAAAAATTGGCCTAGGCCCGGGTGTCTGTCATTCAGTAGAATGCAGCCCCAAACAAGCAGAAGTTTCTGCTATTTTGTTTGCTGAAACCGTATTCGCTTGGCCCATGTCATTTGCCCTAGCAAGCGTAGCTCAGCTTTCATCCACAAAGTATTCTCTACTGATGAGCCCAAACAAGGGCGAACCAGTCTGTCTAGAGATCCTTGCAGGTGAGAGCGAAATGATATTAAATGATCAATTGGTAAAATTCGGCCTAGGCCCGGGTGTCTGTCATTCAGTAGAATGCAGCCCCAAACAAGCAGAAGTTTCTGCTATTTTGTTTGCTGAAACCGTATTCGCTTGGCCCATGTCATTTGCCCTAGCAAGCGTAGCTCAGCTTTCATCCACAAAGTATTCTCTACTGATGAGCCCAAACAAGGGCGAACCAGTCTGTCTAGAGATCTTTGCAGGTGAGAGCGAATTGATATTAAATGATCAATTGGTAAAATTCGGCCTAGGCCCGGTTGTCTGCCATTCAGTAGAATGCAGCCCCAAAACAAGCAGAAGTTTCTGCTGTTTTGCTTGCTGACATCGTATTAGTTTCGCCCATGCCATTTTACATTATAAATATTAATAAACAAAAGGAATGTTTAGTCCTTTGTTATTATTTGTTTTGATTTGATTTTTCCACATGGGAATTTAACGTGTTGCATAATCGCTTTTTATCGTTCACCACCAAAGCTAATCTCCATAATCTCCAAACAAACAGGACGTCTTGTGAAAAGAGCTTAGCTGTACAGCCACCATTGGAGAATTCCTGGACTGATGCAAAACCAACATCTTGCCTATAAAAATAGAGTTTGCATAACAGAATCCTTACGTAATAACAAATACGCATCCTCCAAATACTGCCCACGCATCCTCCAAATACTGTCCGGTCGAGCGGAGCAGCAGCATGTATGAAACATTGTATTGCCGCAGACTCCACATCAATAAGGTACGTGAATTCGCCTGGAGCCTGGGACTGATTCCCTACCTTGTTTTGGTATTGGTACCAGGTGATGTAGGGACCGGAGCGGCTTGCAAAATAGTTCTAGCTTCAATTTAAGTTTTTTTGGCGGAACCTCTGCTCCTTATGTCAGAATTAAAGCAGGTATGCCTCTATTGTAAGGCACACACTCCAGACTAAATGGAGCCTCCCAAGTGCAGCAAGGCTGGATGCAACAATTGAGTGTAGAAATGTGCAACGTACTTGGACCAGAATATGCTCCTTGCTTGCTTTTGCCTTAGTGCAGCCAATTCCGATTTATTCTAACAATTTTGGTTCATCCCGGGGTTTGGGAGGAGGAGGAGGGGAAGGCATCCAAGGAGGAAATAACTGTGGAAAAAAACTTCAAGAAGTGCGGTACTTCAAAACCGGCCGGGATAATTACCCCCATTATGATGGTAAGGTCATACCGTCACCGCCAACATCATCAACAATATAACCGCCAACAAAAGTTATGTGACGTAGGGATGGGTCGGTTTAATTTGTTAACTTCGGTTCTGATTTTGGTTTTACCAGCCCACAAAACCGCAGCTTCGGTTGTTGCCACCTTCCCCTTCCACCCGATATTTCTATTTTTTTTTTTTTGAAATAGCTTCCAACTCGCTACTGCTTTCACTTTCAGCAGCATCATTTACCATGGGCCTGGCTGTGACACCATTTTCGTTTTCTTTTTTTATGACCAGTGCTTTGCTGTAATTTATAATTAAAAAATGTATAACAAATCTATCTTTGATTTTTCGAACACTGTACGACAAACTGGCACAAAATCCGAATCGGTTTTGGTTTTCAGTAAAAACCGAACATTCGGTTTCGGTTGCCGATTCATCCCTAATGTGATGTGACTTGGCAAGCAAACGATGATGAGACTGCCAATCATGGAAGTCAAATCGTGATTGGATCGCACACGAGATATAGCCTCAAACGAAGGACCATTTATTTAGTAGAAACCATTGTGGGCCCATATGCCAGAGTCTGTTCATTACGCTCACCCCCCTAAAATGCTTTAGGATAAGAAATCGAGAAATAACCTAGTTGCACTCTAGCACTACCCCCTTTTTTAAATCATAATTTTTCTGCTAGAAATTAACTAAAAGTGCCATACTTTTAAGAAAATCAATGTTTTATCCCCTTAAATCATAGATTTTCTGCTGCAAAATTAACTAATAGCTTCATACATAAAGCAAACTAATAAGCCAAATTCATGAATAAATCTGAAAAAAGGTATTGTGTCAATGCCCTGCCCCTTTTTATTAAAACGAGGTTTTAACGTCTAAAAATAGTTTTTACTTAGCCTGAAATACATACCTGTATTTTTGATGCTTTACAATTATTTGTATTGCTACCCGTCCCAAACATGAAATTTATGCACTCTTGATCCTTGCAATGGCACTCCCCGGGGTTCATGTCCACCGCTAGGTGGTGTCCCTTTCCCGCTTCTCCACACAGTTTGTCTCACCACATACAAGGTTCGACGCGGGAGGAGGGTGGGTTCTTACAGCTAAGTACTTTAGTAGTGCTTGTCGGTTTCATTTTATGATGATGAAAGACATTTTTAAGTCACAAAAATGTACCCACGTCCACGAGCGACGCTATGTTGATGTCTTCGCACGTGTGTCACTTTTGATCGATTGATTTGTCCAGGAACGCTGACTTCCAACACATCCTTGCATAAAATGTTGGAGTTACTGTTTTTTGAAAATGCTTTATTTTTTTTTAATTGTAATCGGAAAATCACACTTATAATTTTCATTGGCATTTGTTTAATAATCTAGTTGAAAACAAAACTTCAACACAGTGATTGATGCACCATTCCTGGTGAATTATTCGCGAGTAGCAATTTTTAATCCGTTGCGCTGACGAAGGCGCCTAATGATCGCGAAAGACGTAAACAACCACGTTACGTTTGAGGAAATATTTAACAATCCCACTTACCTTAAATACCTTTAGGGATTATATTTGGTGCTTATGCTTTTTGCTCAACAATACAAACGTTGACATAGTGTTGTTCAATTGAGCATTCACGTACGAGACGAAATTCCTCGTTGTTGTGGCAGTCACTATTTTGTCTGCTACTTCCATTTGGATGAAGCAGTCGATTAGTTTGTTTGTGATATTATTTTATTTATAAAAGACAACGATTAGTTTTTTTTATGGTTAAACATCTCTGCAAAGACACACACATATGTAATGTATGCAAAGTTGCCTTTTAACTTATTCATACCTGCTTTAAAAAAAAAGAAACAAACTGGCTTTTTAAAAACAACCAATTCGGTTTCGGATCATAAGTAAAAACCGAAACTGCAGTTCGGTTTCGGTTACCGACACAGCACTATATTTTAGGCCAAGTAAAAATTATTTTTAGAGGTTAAAACCTCGTTTTTACTGCTAGCCTAAAATACTTACCTGTATTTTTTATGCTGACTTTGTCCTACTTAAAGCAGGCGTCGAACCCTTGCCTTTGCAGGTCCCTTGTTGTCCCATCAAAAGTGCCCAAATGACAGAACCACAACAATCTCACTGGTCACCACTTAGTGATTGAAATGCATATACCCTTTACCTCATTTTATCTTGGCTACTATACCTGCCACCATGAAGTTCTTCGCTTCTGACATCTCTACTCCTCGCAGGCAGTGCACCACGAAGGTGTTTCTTCCTTGGCTTCTACAATTTCGCTCAGGGGTGTTCCAGCTGTGAATGCCCAAGATGCGGCTAAGGCATGCACCTCGTGAGCCTTGGTCGTCTCTGTAGTCGACCTTCCTTGTTGTCTCTGCGCCTCCTCAATTGTCTTACAAATCCACCGAGCAATGGTGGATGGTGTCGCCAGTTCTCTTGTAAGCTTCTCCCTGTTCAGTGCGAGTTTAACGAACAGAGGGACCCATGACCTGTCCCTCTGCCCGGATTGTTCCAACACAACCTCCTTGGTGCGGGCCAGACAAAATCGCAATGCCCTGACAGGGCAATGTAGCCGATCCGCGCATCCCACATCCAGGGTTGGTGCCAACACATTGATCACTATAGGTACCGCTTCCTCTTCTGGTCTCGAATTCTTAGCCCTGAATTCCATGTGCGTCATAAATGTTATACGAGACCAGTGAGGCGATGCCCAAAAATAATCTCTACCCCTCGCTAGCGCCGCCAATTCACCTTGCCTAGATGCCGACATCAGAGAAAGTAAAACACCGATTTCCTGGTAAGGTGTTCCCACGATGCTTCGTGACTAATGATTCATACGGTGCCTCCGCCAATGACTGTAGGACCGCCGTGAGGTCCCAATCGGGGTACAGTTTCTGCAACCTCTGTGTGAGAGTACAAAAGAATTGCACTATCCTAGACACAGCCAGGCTTTCCGTCACTTCGCTCCTTCCCGACAGTGCAACAAACGAATTAATGGCCGCCCTATACCCTTTTAAAGTACTAGGGGCCAACCCTTGCACGAACAGAGAGTTCAGGAACTCACACACGTTTTGTGGCGAAAGGTCAAGTTCGTTAACTTCATGAGATTCGCACCACGCCACCCAACCTCGCCACTTGCCTTCGTAGATGGACTTAGACGAGTCCCGTATGAACTCCATCATTACATTGGCAACCGCGTCGGGATAACCCTCCCCACTGAGCACTGTCTTCACAACTTCCACGCGTTACAGTGGAGGATGGTGGGATTGTGGTGGAGGGTCGTTCCGTTGTGTTGTGTGAGCAAGTCCGCTTGCGACGGCAGCTCTACCGGCACTTCCTTCTTCATCTTCCACAGTTCCACGAACCATGGTGCGGTTTCCCACCATGGTAAAATCAAAATGAACGTCCCGTTTGACTCCTTGAGTTTTGTTGAGGACTTTCTGTATGAGTTTGAACAGCGGGAACAGGTACCCATTAGGGATGTGCGAAACTCGAAAAATTCGAGCCGAGCCGAGTATGAAACTTGTACTCGAACTCGGCTCGCTGCTTGCGTCCATACTCGAAAAACTCGAATCCGGTGAAAATGCGATAACTTCGTTAATTTTTGACCGATTCTGACATTCCAATATACCAAATCGATCGTCTCGACGAGAGCTTTCCATTGGTGCAGATTAAAAGTCAATAATTGAAACCATTTTCAAGTTATATCCTTAAAACTGGAAAACCATGACCCACACAGTCAGCTAAGCACCATCTTTGTTCTTATTATCTTACCAAATTGAAGAGAAACTTGCAAACAAAATATTTTCATCAAATACTCGAACTCGGCTCGATACTCGATTCTTTTGTTGCAAACTCGGCTCGGCTCGACTCGAATTAAAATTTGTCTACTCGCACATCCCTAGTACCCATAAATGTTGTTCCATTCGACGCTCAGTCCGTCCGCTGCCAT
>JAHWFP010248607.1:0-16181 GCA_023313725.1 Lithobius niger
CCATGGAGGGCTTACTATTGTGCACATTTATGCACCCGTCGGTTGCTTAATGCCCCGTCAACCGCACAATTTCGATCACCAACATTTCCCTCCTCATCACAGGAACCATCCCCTTCGGTTGCCGAGTTACACAACATCGCCCCTTCGCCGTTGCCCTCACCATTCCTAGGCCCTTCTGCTACTGCGTCGTCACATCCCTCTCCAACTTCCGGCCCACCACTATTTACCTCCGAAGCACGATTGCATACTTGGACTGACGCTTCATCGAAACATACGCCAGCCATTCCAGCTACTCGGTATGGCAGTATGACGACGCACCTAGCTTTGTTCCAGTATTTCATGCCATCGATCTCCACTCAAGCGACCTATGAACTACGTTTCTTCGCCAATTTTTCTCCACGTTGCCGTTACCACTCTTATCTTCCCGACCATCTTTCTTTCTGTCATCACACGTCGTGTACAAAAAAAAAAGAGAGAGACAGCTCATCTAGCGTTCATCTTGCCATTACCGAGTACGACCCCTTTCAAGTTCTCTGTTGTGTCCAACCCGACAACTCCGGTTCCCTCACCACCATCCGTTGCCATCTTTACCTGGCTACCAGTTCCCGTTCCAGCGTCACTCTCCTCAAGGTTCCTCGGCTCGCCATCCCAACAAGGTAAGCAGGTTTTGTGTAATATTTCCTGTTTACCTTGCCCCCCCCCCCCCATCCCCTGCAGGATGTAAGACCCCTTACTGCAGAACTGTTATCTATTATCTAGCTGAAGAACGATCATTATTACAGTTGGCACCCTTAGCCTCCCACTCATGCGATACATTCGACCCTATGCCTCTAAAAATCAGCTGTCATGTTCCGCTGTGGGTATGGATTTGGCTCTAAGGTTGTCTTCTCCGGGACTGGTTCCTTGGGGATGCTGACTCTTAAGGCGGGACGCTCCGACCTTGTCCCTTCTCCTAGGTGACAAAGTCTGCTATAAAAAAGCTAATGATATTTTCATCGGCTATAAAAAGACTAAAATTCCAGGGCCTGCACCTAGTTGATTTTAGTTTTTATTGCCTAACTGAAAATATACATTACCTTTCATCCCACCCAGCCTCCCTGCCATGAACTAGGTTCTGGAATTGGGACAAATGATATGGTTCGGCTTGCGCAGTCTGCTTACATAGACTGACCCAAGCTTGTGCATGTGCAGAACTATCACGAGCCCAGCAGGGGAGCCAACCTTCAAACTTCTAGGGAAATAAGCTCAAAAGGGGGAAAACTGCTATAAAAAAGGTAATGTAAATTTTCAGTTAGGCAATAAAAACTAAAATCAACCAAGTGCAGGCCCTGGTATTTTAGTCTTTATTGTACCGAAACTGTTAAATAGGTTGTTAATTTGAATCATTGTGACAATCATTGGTTATTTGCTGTTCCAAAATAATTATTGCTAGTTTATTGTAACACCTCCAGCAAAAATGAGGTAGAGAGTAAGGATTGGATTTTTGTTGTTGTTCTTTTGCTTACACAATCCTATTCAGAAAGACCTTCATGAAGATTTCGACAATATTAATGATTAGTTTATCCTAAATGAAGTGTTAGTTAGAGACTCTTAAGACTTACTTGATTTCTATGTAACTCCACATCATAAATGAGAAATGGACTTTGCTATTTTCATTTACGATGAACACTAATCGATGAAACTGTATCAACACTTGCATAAGTAAACTATCTGGTTTTTACTCTAGATACGTAATAGCAAACATATTAATGCTATTATACAATTATAAAAAAATAATGCTAAGTCTTTATAAAATCACAACAGTTCTAAGTAAAAAGAAGTAAACATTTACTACACATGATTGAGCTATGGTGTTGTAGTTTATGCTTTTGCATCCAGCTTTGCACTATCTAAACTCCAAAAGCACAAAATAAAATCATTAAAATAATTTTTCGATGTGAATTTTGTGAAAAATGTAATGAATTATTTACCAGTATGAAAAGTTGAAGGATTACTCATTTGAGAGACTATGTTGCGACTCTCGGCAACTATTGCTATAAGTTGAGAACTAACAGTAACTATAAATTTATACTTGGGAAAAGAGCTTACCAATATACAGTACCAATTGCATATAACGTGTATGGGAACGTATTAGAGAATACACTGTCTCAAAACTTAACAACTTGCTTGAACACTTTTTATCATGCTGATAAACGAAATGAACTGAAAAGGATTCCGAAGGCATACTTGACCTTTATCAATGCTACCAGGTGAAACTACATTTCATTCTTTTTCAGTAAAACTTTTGCACCATTTGCTTTTACTGTAAATATCCTATTAAATACCCATGGGCTGTTTTAATTAATTCCGTGAGAGGGGGGGGGGGGGGGTTGGCATAAAATAGTTATAATTATTTTTTCGAATCTAACTTCTGTCCATGGGGGGAGGGGATTGTTTAGAACTAACTCCATCGCTGAAAAATGGGCGTTATAATGCTAGACAGAACCTAGATTATGTATGCGAATGATCGCCGACTCTTCCACGATGGAGTAAATATGCTGGACTAAACAAGATATTGAAAGCTGATTTCGTTAAATTAATTAATTTTTTTGCAGAAAAACCACGATTGAAGGGGATAAAACATTGATTTCCTTAAATGTGTGAAGCTGTTAGTCAATTTCTAGCAGAAATATTGTGATATAAAAGGAGGGCTGTAACTAGGTTATTTTGCCAGAGCTGTTAATATGCGATTTGGGATATTATCACTTCTTATTACCCCGTTCTATAGACAGACTTATTTAATAATTGTATTATCAGATATTGCCTTCTACTTTAGTTCTCCATATCATATTTTTTAGCATGTTCTTCAAGACACGTCTTTTAGAATATCGTAAGATTTTTTTCACTTGTAATTAAAAAAAAACTATTTTTGTTTCTATTTGCTAATGCTAAACTTTCAATTTAATGTTAACACTGGTTCACTGGTGTTTATTTTTTATAATTTTAATTATTCATGCAGTGACACAAACAAGTTCACAGAACTTGTCATTCTTTTTTTTGTCATTCTGTTTTGAATAAATATATAAATAAATTAACTAAACAGGAATTGAATATGTGACACAAATGCATATCATTACAACTGACTTAGTAACACCAGGGTTCTTCGTGCGTTCATATCAGAATGGGGGGGGGGGAGAAAGCGTGGTTGATTAGGCCCTATTTGGTATTTGAGTTTTATTAGCACATTATTTTAGGAAAGCATACAGGACGAAGTTTCATCTCCGTAGATTTGAGGGAATAGTCATATCCTCTCCACATGCGCCATTGCACCCCCTCAGCTCTGCCAACTGACCCTTGCATCTTGTATGGGGAATTGAGTTTTGATCGATAGCAATTATTATACCACCATCCACCGCCTTGTCCCTGTGTTGTTACACATTGGCGACTAATATGAGCAGCATTATTGCGATCAATGGTCGAAAATGCAGATCCGTCATGATACAGCAAAGAGTCTGGTACATCACCGGTAAAGTTCCCAACACTTAGCCGGTAGAGATCTGCTTCATTGGCAACTTCGAAAGTTGTGTACTGGGCAAAGCGGCGATCCCCTGCCCAATCTTCCAGGTCGATCCTTAGGGTGACCGGCTCTTGAACAGAAAGTACATGAAGCGCATCGTTTCCGAGCCAAAAGTCACGGTTGACCTTACCAAAACCACGCTTGTAATCGATCCAAGGACGGCTAAAGTTTTCTTGCTTTCCCCCAAAGTCACCACGACGTTGGAAGACCTGGAGGAGTATAAACACAAAGGGTTACTAATAAAAGCAGTGTTAACAATTTTAGATTGCTCCGAAATTAACTTTAGTAGGAAAACACTGCGAAGCCGAACAAAGTTCAAGATGCAAAAGCTAGGATCATTAAAGGGCCATAACTAATGACGGGTGCTTATGAATAGGGACATGGGAATATCATACTATAACTCTCGTGCCACACCCCACCACTCATCACAAGGTCGTCTGAGAGAAAAGTTGCTGGTTTAGTTTCCCAGGTGTATGCCACTTGATTCAGAATCGCCAGTCTTATTTTCCTAAAGCAACACTAAGTGGCGTTAATTCCCCAGGATGCGTATGGACTGGCATTGAGGCAGTTTTATTACTCCAGTCGGCCTTGGCTTGAAGAAACAAAATTTCTTACTGAATTCCAGCTCGTTTTAGCACTGCTGCTGGCTTGGGCGAACCTGAGTACGAGTGATGTTTTTCACACGTATTTATTTGGCCAAAATTTACACAACGTAATTTGAACGTAGGTTACGCGTAAAAGTAATGACCATCACTTGTTCGACCACTGGTCCGTGGAGTCGCGACTCAGAATGTACCCAGAGAAGGAAAGTGGCACGATATTAACATGGCACTTATGCACCTGGCCCTAAGCGCTGTTCTTTATATCACTTATTGGTGTAACGTATAGGTAGGCAAGATATGCTTTGCGTAGGTGCCCAGACCTTTTTTTTTTTGGGAGGGAGGGGATGTTGTGGCTGCAATACAACCGCTGTAAACACGCATTTAAACGGTGAGGATCAGTCTCCTGAAGCTTTCATTAAACTTTTAAAGTTAAGTGCGAAGTGAGTTATGGTAACTGAAGTGAAAACTGTATCAGTGTGCATAATTCTAGAAGATTTGTTGGATGGTTCAGGATTGCGACACGCATGAGACTCGTACCTTGATCTGGCCAAATTTGTAAAAAAAAATGGCTTTGAAGAATCTTGGGTATATATCAGTGACGCGCCAATGGGGTTGGAGGGGAAACAGCAAAGCGATAAAATTACTAAAACGTAGTTGTTTTACAGGTTTCCGAGGGACTTACTCTCCTCCTTTCATCCCGTAGCTGCTGCCCCCCCCCCCCCCCAGCCCGTTCAACCCAGCATAAAAAAAATCATGAGTGTGCTTCTGGCATATATTACATGCTAGTTGGAAAAATACTGTGGTTTGTGGAGGGGGAGGGTCAAATAAAATGTTGCATAGGCTAATTAGTTTGTTATGCCACTTATATTACTCTTGTTAATAATTAAATTTTCAATGGAACCTTAACATAATTAGTCAGGTCACAGGTGACAAAAATTAACCAATTAAACTTGTGCCATCCAGTAACAGCTCGTTATGGTTTCCTGCCACTCATTTATATTTATTGCTTAAAAACTTGTTCCATGCAGCTTTAAACAAATGTGAGTAAACAGCAAGTCACTCTTTTTGTCAAGATAAATGATAGTAGGAATTAGCGTATGGTAGAGTCAGAAGCAAGACGTAGAAACAAAAAACTTCATGTGGCGTAGAAAAAAAAAGAATTATCACATTTTATAAAATATTTGCTGCCAGATACTGGTATTGCGAGCAAAAATTATTAACTATCACACATGGAAGCTTTATGCATAGTACTGGAAGTATTAGAACTTTTATAAGACCTCCACCCCCACTGGCCGTAACGGCCTTCACTGTGTGTCTTGACTTTCCACCACACGCTGACAAAATCCAAACTATTTTCCTGTAGCTCAAGAGAATCGTTGTATTTTATGCTTTGCTGCTATACTTTTTGGGAAATCAACCGATAGTTACGTTGGTACCGATGTAATCGGTATTTTTCATATATTGGTACCGGAGTGATAGAACACTTCCAACATTGATGTGTATTGTAAGTGTTCCATCACTCCGGTATCTGCTAACCGTATAATATCACTCCGGCACATTATAACACCCCTAAAATAATTTTGCATTGTTAAATTCGGATAACTTTAAAACTGTTTATCATACAAACTTGCAGTTTGCATTGCTTACTTCAGGAAAGTTAAGAGCATCTTGCTGTCCAACTCTCAGAACCATGAAAATGTTCCTCATACAAATTTTGTGGAGTTATTTTTTAATAAACAAGATGGAAAGCCAAATGGCTCAATAAGTGATAAATTAATGCAGCTGCAACCCTGTTTCAGTTACCTTCTGGACTTAAATATCAGACTGCCTGAGTGGGAATTGAACCTTCAATCTCAGAGACCAAAGGTATACCAGTGAGCCATACTTGCACAGCCATGTCAGTATGGCTTAGTGGTACGACTTCGTCCTTTGATCTCAACGATTGAGGTTTCAATTCCCGCTCAAGCAGTCTAACATTTAGGTTCAAAAGGCAACTGAAATAACATCTTCATTTACGTTATTTTTTAGCAAACGATACATTATCGAATGAAATCTGATCAATTGCTAACATCATGGTTGGGGCTGGTAAAAATCCATATTGGCCAAAGGAAGATAATTTTGTTTCCTTTGAACCATTACATGTCTTGCCTGTCACTCTTCTTTTTGTTTTATTTTTTTTCATTTCGGAAATCCGTGCTTGTTTCTGTTTAATATCATTCATTCATTTTAGCTAAAATTAAAATGACATGATGTAGGTTAAAAAATGTATCTCAAGCCCCTTCCTCATTACCATTTTTTAGCCAAATAAAGAAAATTATGCCAAAAATGTGTACCGTGATCAGTTTGTGCTACAATTTAAAATATATCATAAAATAAAGTGGTACAACAAAAGAAAACAAATTTCGGTTATGGTAATATAGCTATTAAATTCATAACCTTGTTAAAGAAATTAAAAAAAAAAACCTGTTATGCTACAAAAGTAACATTTTTTTTCGTGTGGCCTTGATTAGCAAATTTTATCTAGAAAATATGATGGTCTTAGTACTGAGTGTGCCTCCAACTTGGGCTCGAACAAACAAAATTTTTAGTTTGTGTGTAAGTTTTACTGCAATTGATCCAGAGCTAAAGTTATGCTTACCGTCCAACCTCCTCCATCTGTATCCATGTCACAATAAGCGTATTTCTGTAGCTGTACAGTCAAGTTAAAAGTTGGCCATATGGTGTATATTCCACTTCTCTTGTATCCTTTAAGGTAAAGTTGAGCGCAGCTGTGTGGGTGAGTTAATACAAGCTCAGTGGCAACTCCTTCACCTAGTTGATCATCGGCTTGCATATCTTTGACAACTGTTGCCCCATCTCTTGCCTTATACATAGACATGTCTGACATGTCGTTCCTTGCCATGTCCGACCCATCTTTTAAGTATCCCATCATGCGTTTTGAAACTGTCTCCACCTCTCGACGACGAGTTAACGTTTCCGCTGAATTGAAAAAAAAAACAGATAAGTATTAATGGATGAAAAGGGAAAATTCTTAAAAGATGTTTAACCAATGTCTTTTCCCGTCAAAGGATTGCTCTTGAAACCATTCATTCCTTATCTGAATGGAAGACTACATTAAAAAATTTCCATAAAATTGTGGTACGTAGAACTGGTAACGTTTTTCCAGTTCTTTTAATTTTAACTATAAAAGTTAAGAGCACCTATTAAGTAGGTATATGGTTAAAAGAACTGAACCATAATTTTATGGGATGGGAAATATGTTTCTGCCATGCGGATTGTTCTGTCTTGGTTATAAAAGTAAATATCTGTTGAAAAGGTTACGTTTCTAACCCAAGACGCATTGGTGTATTTAAGGCAAATGGCCCAGGTCGACAAGCCCTGAAAGGTCCTGAAAGATAAGACCTTCGTGAGAACCCCCCCCCCCCCCTTCCCTACAAAAATGGTGCCACAGGCACGACGAAAAAGAAATTAGACAAATTATGGGATTTAGTCAACACGTGATTTGATTTTATCAATTTTTATTTTGCCGAAAGGCCCTTTGATCCGAGGACACTAAAGGCCTGCTGGAGGCGGCCCCACACACCTATCCGTTAAATAAGCCCCTGCTGGTATGAGGGTCAACCTGTACACAAGGACACATGCAGAGGCTAGACCTTTTGGGTTGGAGTTAAACATGCCTTGTTCCTGTTGACTCTTTTCCAACCTTCATTTTGAAATACAGGGAGTTCCAAATGAAACATTACACGGAAAATGTTTTGCATCTAGGAACGTTGCTCATCATCATTACCTTTAGTTTCTTCTCACGTCTTTATTTGGGTGATGTTTAGGGATACCAACTAAAAATAGCGAAACACCCTAGGGTGAATTCCTATGGACAAACTATGAGGGGGTGGGGGAGGGAGAAGAAGCGCAACAGGGTCAAAAAAGTAAGAATAAAACCAATACAAATGGAAAGATTGGAAAGTGGTGGAATAAAGTGTTTTCAGTGAATGTTGATGCCTAGTTTTCACATGGTGTATCAGGTGCATATTCCTACGCTGGTGAGCTGTGGGTTCAATGCTGTGTTATGTGTGCTTCCCCAGGCATCCCTATTCATGTTTGCCATGAATTAGGGTTGGTATTTTTCGGTCGCACACAATTTGACCGACCTAGACGAAACTTCGGATAGTTTTTATGACCCTCCCCAGCAAACCCTCTATACACCATTTAATCCTTATAACCCTACTGTTAATGTGGGAAACCGTGCCTCCTCCAGCCTGTCCTGTCGGCTGCACCCAAAACAAGTTAGGCATTAAAATGAAAAATACACACCTACTCGGCACAAAAATTGCAGTTAGTGTCCCTGGTCACACGTGTAATATTGAAATTTAGTCTGACACTCGCCACTGGCCAGCTGGTGACCAAAATGAGTTAATTGGCGATAATCCCAATCATAAGTACTCAACATAATTAGCCCGACTTCTTTTTCCTTCCACACGTATATAAAATGGTAACTGACGCATTGAAATAACAAACATAATCATCAGTCGTTGTGGTGTTGGTCAATATTCAGGGCCACAGACAATGGCACCATATATGGATGGAAATGTAAACCATTTGCTACAACCCAACGCCATCTGAGATAGCACATTATAAAATCCCTAACCATTGTGTTGCTAAAGGGTGTTAAATGGGTACAACTTGTACCATTTATGATTTTATGAATAGGGTACAAATGGTGCAAAAGTGTACATGAAAGGGCCCATACACAATGCTGCAAAATGGTACGAAACGGTGCACAAGGGCACAAAGGGATACATAAATGGACGAAAGGGTACATAAGGGTGCGAAAGGTTACATAAAGGAACGAAATGTATATAAGGGTGGTACGAATGCGCACAAAAAATATGAAAGGGTACAGAAAGCTATGGGTATGAAAGGGCACAAACAGATGCGAAAGGTACATAAGGGTACGAAAGAGTACAAAAGGGTACGAATTGGTAAAAAATGGCACTTAAGGGTAAAAAAAAAGGCGTGAATAGATAAAAAAAAAAAGGTACAAAAGAGTACAAAACGGTACAGAATGGTACAAAAGGTGGCACCATGTGGTACATCGGGGTACGTAGTGAAAGCTACAAAAGGGTACGAATTGGTTTTAAAAAAAGCACTTAAAAGTCCGAATTCGTAAAATATGCCGCAGGTCACTGTCCAAACAAATTCTGATCTAAAGTCTTTTAGCGTGATGTGGGTACTACACTCTCACCAGTCTAATACGACCCCCCACCCCACCCCCCCCCCCAAAAAAAATATCAAAACTGGTACAATAAAAATTCACAACTTTTAAACAGTAGAGACTTAAACTTTTCGCAGACCTGAAGATTTAAACCTTTATTTCCCTGGAGTTTATTATTTTGTAATTTTGACTTGTTGGGGGAAAGGAGTTATGATTACAATTTGCTATTGGCAGACTCGGCGGTATGTAAAATTTAACAACTTACATTCGAAACGGTTTTTTTTTTCATGTAGTTTTGTAGGGAGGAGGGGCGCTTGAGAGGGCGAGTATCTCAAATTTCTCAGATGTTATTGGACATATATGTACGAAGTTTCGTCCTGATCGGTCAAAGGGTTTGCAACAGAAAAAACCTTCCTTGAGACCGTTTTTTTCGGGGAAGAGTGGGGGCACTGACCTCAGCAGCATCGTGCGTGTTTCATCGAACAGGATATGCACCTAACACACACGTAACAACTTAACACTTCCTTCCACCGCTTCCTTTTTTTACTAATTTTGTTCTTGATGCCGTGGTGGTTTCCCATGGCCGTGTGAATGTACGAAGTTGCACCAAGGTTAATGAATGCTAGGTTCGTTTCAGCTTTGGATATCGCTGAACATGAGCCAGATAAAGATTGTCAAGTTATGAGAAGTGTTAGGGATGAATCCCAACCTATCACCCTTGTGTTTAGGACTGACTGTCAAACTACCTAAACGGGTATTGAACCCTCGACCTTTGGGACCAAAGGCCAAAGCTCTACCACTAAACCATACTGACACGGCTGGTTTAGTGGTAGAGCTTCCTTTGGTCTCCAAGGTCGAGGGTTCAATTCTCGTCTGACATTTTATGGGTTCAGAAGGCAATAGAAAAAGTTATTAGTGATGAATAACTTTTACTTTTTAAAATGCCCGATACGGTCCTCTAATTTGAACCTTACGTCTTTTTCGCAAAGGAACAGACCAGAATTTGTTTTCGTGGGACCTAACCAGCCCAAACTCAACAAAAGCCATCCTAAGGGGTGGAACGAGTTGAAAGCACTTCGTTTCGTAACCTCTTCGAGGTCTTGTTAGTTCTCATTGTAAAATAAAAGTAAAGGTAGTCTTGAGCAATGTTGATAATTTCAGCAGCAATCTCAATTTGTCTTTATAACTCACGCAGCACGGGGTGGAAGTAAATCTCAAGCAAAATTTGAGCACACCGAGATAAACATGTCCCAGAAAATGCTGGTTTCGGCTGAAACCCAGTGCTATGAGCAAACTGCATACCGTTTCGTGTGAAATAAGGCTGCTCAGAATTTTTCGGGTGTGGGTGGAAAAAACAAGGTAGGGGTAAAATTTTTTTCTACCGTTGAAGTGGGGTGGGTCCACATTTTTCTGTGGCGTGCACAGACCCCTGAGAGGGCAGGGTCAAGTTTTAGTAAAAGGACACAATAAGTTTTACTGGAATTTTTTTTGGGGTCCTTTTTTTCCCTCTTTTTACCCTTTTCTGTCCCTTTTAATCCTCCCCCCCCCCAGCCTTTTTTTAGGACTTATGGCCTTCCTCATCCTCCCCCTCCTCCGTGCAGGCCACTATAAACGTATAAAAGTCTACAGAGTGACGTAATTGTTTAAAATAACAGTAATGATTCATTTTAAAACAATGTAGGCTAGTATTTATTTGCAACACATGTTAAACATTGTGTCAAAAACATATGAGTATAGTTTCAAAATTAGTGTTTTATTTTCAACTCGTTCTTTGCACCTGATTTATGTAAATAAGGATACGAACCTATGTATTGCATAACGGAATCTTGGATTTTAATCACAGTTTCAGTTCACAATATACAACACCAGTTCATTTAAAATAACTTGCACGAATCTATAAATTAGGATTCACATTGCCGCTTTTTATTTGCTACTTTGTCGGGGATTTATTTGGATATGCTATTCGTCGTCATAGTCATTGAAAAGAATAGAACGGAATCATGAAAAGAATGTAATCATTCTGCAGTAAATGGTACGCTATTGTGAAACCGTAATTTGGAATGCACAACAGTAATGAAGTGCCAGCGTGCATATGTCGAGAATTAGCATTGTTGAGAAGACGCATTGTTAAAAAAACATAACATAGGGCCTTAGGTCTTCGTGCAGATGATCAGGAGTGGTTAACGCTCGTTAAACCCTTTGAACCCTTTTTTTTGTTATAAAACCGTCGTTCAACGGAAAGCGAAAGTTAACTGGAAAGTGGTGCATATTTTAAACAAAAGTGTGATCGTAAGAAACTCGTAGCCCTATTTTTACAACAATTGTCCACTGATAAGTGTTTTTGTCCCACTTTTTTTTTTGGTCCGATCCTTGGACTTGGGAATATCCACGATCATGACTCAACCAATTACAATACAACAATACAACAATACAACAATACAATGAAACAATACAACTCTGCTCTAAAAAGCCTGCGTCTATCAATTTTATAGGTTGAGTCAGGGATTTCCTTTTCTACTCTAGTCGTTCGGGTCAAACAACTGCCCCAGGATAAGCTCAGTCCAAGTTACAACAAGGTCTTACTCTCTCTGCATACAGTTCACACGTGCTAGGAGGCCGCCCTCAACCCAAGATGAGCGGGGACGCACCACTGAAGCAGAGATTGGAACGGAGAGAGGAATGCTCGTGAGCGTGTGAGCTATGAGAAGTGGCAACGTCACATGGTTAATTATTATTGTCCTATTTGGAACGCATTGTTTGAAGCCCATTGTCATCATCTTTACATTGTTATGCTTCTGCTAAGACTGCTGCTCTTTCTTCCCCGTGATGTTAGATGTGCGTAGTACATGGTTCTAGTTTTAACTAATTTCAATTTGTATTCCGTTTTAACATTTCAATTTAACTGCACTTACACGTTATTATTTTAATTTAGAAAGAAATTAAAGTTATAAAAGATTCAGTCCATTTATTTATACGTCATTAAGCACTATTGCAAACTGGGATGAGACAGAGCGGAAGAGGAAAAAAATGAGTGTTTAGTTTCCTGTTTTTTTTTGTTTGTTTTCCAACCCTAACCGAAAAGTGTTCCTCTTAGAAAGTAGTGATATCACTCCCGCCACGAACAAGTGTCAGGCTATATTACCACCGCCTCTTAGATCAAAGGGCAAATGAAAAACCTAACCATTGTTGTAGATTGTACAATCTGTAGCAATAGTCGAGCTTTCATTTAAAGTCTGAAGTAATAGTCCGTGCGATTAGCTGGGCAGTCGTTCGTTAGCGGGGGTGATATCACTACTTTATAAAGGGAACACTTTTCGGTTGGAGTTGGTACACCATGTACCACTTGGTGGTAGCCGTTTTTGGTTTGATATCACTACTTTGATTGGTTGAAACTTGACAGGTTCATTCACCTTTGTGGGTTTTGTTTTTGATATCACTTACTTTATAGTTTTTTCCCCCTTTGGGTGGCATCTTATTTTTCCAGTACCCTGTTAGCAGTTCAATCGGTTTTTTTCGTTGGTGGGGGTATATATTACTACTTTCTTTGGGGAACACTTTTCGGTCAGTACAAGGGTCAGGTTTGGTACACCATGTAGAAAACTTGGTGGCAGCCATTTTTATTCTTATATCACTATACTGTCACTGGCTGAAACTTGGCGGGTTCTTTCACCGTTTTGGGTTTTTTTCTAATATCACTTCTGTATTTTGTTTCTGTTGCATCTTATTTTTGCCAATGCCTAGTTAATGGTTTAATCGTGTTTTTTAATTTAGCGTGCGTTTTTTATGCGTTTTTTTTTTTTGTTTGGTGTATATTTACCACGAACTTGTGCTCAGTTACCTGCTGTTTCGTTTGTTTTAAAAATAATGTAGCCTACTGCTCATTTCAAATGTGTTCATCCCTACTGGTTTCACGATGATCTCTAGTTCACTAGCCTACGCATTTTAATTCATTTATTATGAATACAATAAGTTGCAACTGATAGTATACTACCATAAATAATTACGGTGCGTCAGTTGTATATGAACAGTATTTTTCACTCTGACGTAATAGTTCTGTCCTTCATAAAAGAGCAGTGGTTTCTTTAGCTGTAATGCAGAGACCGTCCTTGTCATGATTTAACAATGTTACTGGCAATGGAGATTACGGGTGGCGTCCTCCCAACGTTCATAGAAATAGCATGGCAAAATAATGATTGTAATCTTTGCTGATATCTCCTCTCCAACAGTAAAACCATAAAAAGGCACAATTCCCAGTCAAATGTGAACTGAATGAAAAATGTCACCCAGATCTGCCGCATAAAACAGTTTATATCGATGGCAGAACTTCTTATCAGTCCGTTACTTAAAATCAACGATCTTTAAACCCTTCTTCACCTAGATGCACGTGACGCATTTTATGGAGAATGAGCTAATGATATCGTAGTGCAAAGACGGCCTATTTCACCAAATTCTAGGCTGATTGGCCGCATATACCCTCCATCGTCAAATTCGCGAAAACCGTGAATCCATGACTGTCAGATAATATACAACATCCAGTGGCCGCTAATGTAACAGTGCTGGAGTTGACCAGTGAATTTGTCACAACGAAGTCTGACAAATGAACTTAGCGGACGGACCACTAGCGTGGTCCTTGATAGTATACTTTATAATGTTGAAGATAAATCCCAATGCGGCCGAAATCTCTCAAATTATGGAAAATGTAAGGGGAAGTTGCGTGGATAAAGAAAAACTAAAAGACGGATGAGTGTCCACCATTCGTAGCGAGAAAGATACATCAATAACATTGTTTTCATGATACTGTCTAGCTGGTGGTTTTCCCATGTTAAATCCCAAAGACTTTTCCTAGCGAAAAATTGGGAAGGCCTAAACAGCTGAACGTTTGCACACGAATGTATGGTTGTCTAAACATTGTTCTTTTGTTGGTTTGGGGCCTGTAGGGTAGGAATCAGGACAAATCCACCTAAAACCAAAACTGGTGTAGCAGTAGCCGCCAGGTTTCCAAAAAGGGTCGGCCTTGAGAAAAATGTGCATTGTGATCGAGAAAGATACACTTAGGGCTACTCAATACAAAGTACTTATTTTACTAGCGTTTTTATCAGCGTCGACAGTCTAAGACCAAGCGGCTCCAGAACATCTTGACAAATTAAAGAGATGATCCTTTTTTTTATTATTTGTAATTTTAAATCTGTGTGCGAAACCAATATCGAACCAATAAAACTTAGTGAGCCTCCCTGTTACGGATTTAAAAAAAAAATTGATAGTCACAGGCCAGTTGAGGCCAGGAGGAGTATCCCTCCTTTCCCTCCCTGGCCAGTCCGCCACTGTAAAAACCAGACATCGTTCGCCTTGCTCACTCGTTCAATAACAAACAACACCACAAATAAGCAATAAAATACTGTAATATATTGCACCCAACAAGCATCGAGGCTAGCACAATAATTAACAGCAAAGTTTATTGCACATCGAATTCAATGTGCGTTCCAGATTCCAGCCTCAAAATTCAGTTACCGTCCATATTTCCGCCAAAGGTTAGTGGCGACTCGCTTTGCATTGTTCTTCACGATAAGAGAGGAGCCACCTCGATGTCTAAAGAGCTGACTAGTGCCGAAAAGAGCAGTTACACGCTGCTATTCATTGCAAATTTTCTTATTTTTACCATACCTTTATACTGACGCAGAGAACGGTCCGGATGGTTTTGCATTGAAAAATCTCGTTCTCTATGTGTCTAGTTTTTGAGGAGATGTGACTGACTCGAATTGCTCGAGGCCCCTCTTTTGGTACATTAATTCGACGTGTGACACGTCTAATGATAAAGGAAGAGATCGAGATGAAAGTTTGACTTTATGTACGTTTATAGTCCTATGAAAGTTGTGATATGCACCAAAACCAAAACTGGTATAGTAATAATAATAATAATAATAATAAAAAGGTTTCCTACTACTAAGTGGAGCGGACGTTGGAAGGGTGGTGAGCCACTGACTCCAATCCGAAAGAATAGTTTAAGAATTGCCGCCAAATTGCCAAAAAGTGTGGTCTTTGAAGTAGTGATATCATTCAACCAATGAAAGGCCGCCAAGGTTGATACCATTAGCCAAGTTAATTGCATCGAATAATATTGAATGCTAAATGAAAACTAGTAAAAGCTTGCTACCGCAATGTTCTAGTATTCATTTAATTTCGAACTATTAGTCGGTGCGGTTAACTTGGCTAATAGAAGTAACCTTGGTAGCCTTTCCCTGGTTGAAAAGTCTCACTACCTTCAAAGGCCGACTTTTTTGCAAACTTGGCTGTTTCTCTTATACCACTTTTGGTCTTGGGTGGATTTCTGTTTCTGCAACATTAGACAATCTGTTCCCTAGGCAATCTTCTTGTAGGGAAGACAGTTAGAATAAAAAATTGGCAACAAACATTAGGTGGGCTAGCTGAGCTGCCTCTTAGCCCTAAACTGCTTGAGGTTAAAGCAATTACGTCAGTTCGGTACTTCACACGCGCATGTACGGTGTAACAATAAACGTGGTCATTTATGACCAATCCACGGCAACCAAATATAATTTTAATGACTTCTAGAAAGCCCACGAGCAGTAATTTTAAATATCCCCAAAACAAAACATGTTTTAATTCCTGCCAAGCTGTACTGTGAGGTGCCGTTTAGGACATTAATAAACGAAAAAAATTAATGCAGAATTTCGTAGAGTTTAGATAACTTTCTTTTTTATGTATAAATATTTTCTTAGAAACATGTTTTTCTTTTATGTATAAACTTATTTTTATTACAAGACTATTTTTCTTGCATACAAAAATTGTTTTCTTG
>JAHWFP010248615.1:0-40081 GCA_023313725.1 Lithobius niger
CTTTTATTCCGTTTACATCAATCTGAATATATATTGCAAAGTTGCTAAATTATACATATCATATGTACAAATTAAATTTAAAAAATAAAAGCTCTGTTTATTCATTTGATTTCAAGTTTAGCCTGCAAGTTTTTTGTGTTCTTTCCGGTGGTGACCTTAGGGTTGGGGAAGGGTGCGTAAAATATTTTGGGGGGACCCTGGCCCACCCCTAGCACCGTCACTAGATTCTGTGTTGTACAAGAGTTTACTCCGAGACACAGATTTTCACCCCTGTGGTTTCGTTGCTAATGTGTCCTACGAGTATGCATTGATAATAAATGCTGTGTAATAAACGTATCTGTCTATATCTAAAAATTGTGTATGGTGCCACCCCAACTATAGACTTGGGGTAAAATAAAATAAGCTAAAGGTGACGCTTATTTTGGCCCGAACCATCGTGATTTAAGCTACTAACTTTACTTCGCTGTCTTCCGCTCAGGGTGAATCCAGACCAAAAAAAAACGGTGATATGAGGTGAGATGCTTTGTACGTGATGTAGCCGCACGTCACGTGATTGGTAGTGATCAGCGCGTGACCTCGTTCAAAAGGAGCCTCCATGACAGTACTCATGGGAAAAGAAAACCTGAAGCGTGGGATGATGGGAACTGGCGTTCCGCTGACCCACTGCACTCGTAGAGGTCAGTGGTCAAAATCAAGTTGGATATCAGAAGTTAAGGACGCCGTATCAAAAACTAAACTAATGGATCGACCATTATTTATGTTGAGGGGGGGGGGGGCGGGGTAAAAGGGCCTTCGTGGTAAAAGGGGGCCTTCATTTCCCAGGTATTACTAGATTAGTATTGCAAAAGTGTAAAATAGAACTAACAAAGAACGTTTACTAATAGTTGCAGGTAACAAAAAAAAAGGCCACAGAAATTCGGGAAGGTAGGGAGCCTTATGGGGCTTGCCCTTCTTCCCCCGGCTATTTCCGTAAATCCGCCACTGATATTACACGCCAGATTGCAACCTCCCCCTCCCACACGCCTCTTCTCAAATCTACCCAAAAATTAAACCATCACGGTGCCAAAGACGTAATGCCAACATCCGAATCTGACATGCAGGGGGTGAGGTAGGCGTGAGACATAAATATTTGTCTTCAGTTTGAAGGATTACAATTGTATTTAGTTTATGATAGAGAGGCCCTTTGACAGGCAAGAAAACTAACAAGAACAAGAATTTGGAGCCAGTTACTTAATTTTCGGCCCAGAATTTAGGACTTATTCACACAAAAAAATGTTAACATAAAAAAAAGGGAGTTGCCACAAATTGTGGACTTCATACAACCACCATATTGGAAATAAATATTGGTCCTCAATAATGACTTCTATTGCCCCTTTTCTTCAAGTGTTTTCCACTTCCCTCCCTTTTTGAAAGTACGCCCCTGCCCAAGGTAAATAATATTCTGACCACCCCCCCTCCTCCTCTGCAAAAAAGTACGCTTTTTCAGGTTAATTGGAGATTTCCTCTCGATTAATTAAAAAGTAGCATTACGCGTTTACTGGCTCCTAATTGTGTGGAAATCAAGCCATGAATTAAAGGTACACCCGGTCTGCCTTATAACATTCCGCCTGCCTTATCACAACCACGCGCAGATCGTCAACCACGCATGAATTTTATCAGCGACAAGGTCGGCTGGGGTGGTAGCTGCGTATCAGTAGCTGCTGTCTCGGTTGGCTTTGGGAATAGTACACGAAACAGCATCAAGTTAAAAGATTGTGTCGTCACAAACCGGAATGATTTTCGTATTTTAAAATTACGCTCTATAATTTTTTAGGGTAGCATATTATAATTTTTCTTCGGTGATCTATTGGCATAATTAATTTTAATTTTTACCGCATTAGTCATTTAGATTTTTGATCTCATAGTAATTATTAGCAAACGATGAAATTTAGTGCATGTGCACACACAGATGAAACTTCAAGGTCATTGTAGGCGCGCAAAGAATCATATACTCGTAGGATGCAGTAAATATAGTTAAGAATTATTCAACAGAAAATCTCTTATACGCCACATTTTAAAACGGATTTTTGCCAAGAGATTGACTAACGGTAAGGAAATTGACCTTTGAGGCCGTACTTGATGTGGAGGATCGAGAAAAATGGCGCTGGGAGTAATGTACTTTTAAAGTATGCACTTAAAAACATTTTGGCTTTTTCTCCTTAAAGTTATCCCTCTACAATCCCTCTGTAATGAACAGTCATCGCATACATTGTACAGACCAGGAAGTGGCTTGGTAATGCATGGCTCAATATCTTTGTATAAATAGGAGACCAAACTGGTCAGGCGGTGTATAGCCATTTCGCCAAATTGTAACCAGGGTCTAAATTTACGTAGAAACGGGAATTGGTCATGCTGCCGCGCTCGCCGTGGCTAAACATATAATGTTAGAAACTGCAACTAATCACACAATTCTTCCAATTAGGAATGCTCCTGTAACTTCTCCGATGAAAAGTTTTGAAAGAATTATTTTGATATGGCGAAACGGGAATTCCTCTTTTGCCGAATATTAATTAGGGCTTAATTTTTTGGGAAACGGAATTCGGTGGAACTGGTGCACACCAGTCAGGCATATTCTAAAACCATCCAGCTTGAAGGCTCAAATAAGAACACCATTTTGAACGCTTTAAAATTTTTCGGGGGGGGGGGGGAGACGAGGCAACTGGATGGGCATGGGAGATTGTTGGGAGGGGGAGGTGGTGGCATTGCCCACCCTAAACTATTCGGCAGCTTTCTTGCTTTAAAGTTAATATGAGGTTATTGACTTTTTTTAAATGACTGATTAAGAATAGGGAAGAAAATAATGCTGAATCGCTTTTTAAGTACATAACTTTAAAGGGCCTATTCACCATCGATAGCGTTGCCCATATTCTAAACACAGCAGTCACGTTCCAGATTCTCCGTCGTCCAATAGGCTGATGTGGGTACACGGGATCTCATTGTAGTTATGAAAATCGCGGCGCTGCTGCGAATAGTGTTGTTCCATTTTTTTTATTTACCGCTATTTTCTTATATTGCTCGAAGATTCCACGGTACTGCATCTATACCACGCGCCATGGCTGTTTGCTGTGACGTGCATATCACGTGACTGGGCTAGTCCAATCAGACGGCCAAACAGCCGTTGTTCTCGTTCGTCATTGGCTAACTCATGGTGACGTCACGGCAAACAGCCATTGCGCATGGTTCAAGAGTTGAAAAGGTGTAAAGGCGCCTTTCAATCAGATGTGAAAACGGAGAACTATTGAGGTGTATACGATGTATCAACAGGGTTCGTCGCATGCAGCATGATTGGTTCCTAGGCTTCGCATCGGAACGTCGGTTGGAGCTGTCAAGAGAGGCTCCCGTCCTTTGGTCATTGGTCCCGGTGCGTCGGTGCGGTTCCGGTACTCCTTCTGCCTGCAGCGCCGTCTTCTGGCGACACTCGGCTGGAACTACTCCGTCGTCCCTTTCCCTGCAAGAACCATGTTATAATCTTTGGCCTTTAATAATGTCTGTTACTAAACTGATTGTCTAAATCTGATGTGTTTAATGTTCCTATTCTTGTAACAATACTTGGTGTATCCCATATTCTCATGCCAATTGTTACCTGCCCTAAACGACCAATTTAGGGGTAGTAACTAAGTGAAGCCTTTTCTGGCATTCCAATCATCAACCCCAAGCATTCCACCTGTGAACCATTTTTCGGCCAATTCATTAGAATCTTTTCTTCCCCCATTTAGCGTATTTATTTAGGGACTAGTCAGTCCGAATTCACTACCATACCTTCTTAAGCTGTACCAGTTGGCAGGCGAGCAATTCAACACCGAAAAATCATTAAACCTGGACCAAAATGGCGTAAAGGTAACTTGTGACTCAGTCTCGTCCCTAACATAAGCTAATCCACTGTGTCAACCAGCTAATCATTACCATCCGTAGATATAACGATTTAGTGTATCGGACCAAAATAACGGCATGGCCTTCGTGATTGACGACGGCCGAGCCAAATCCTTTTCAACCGTAAGGTAACCCCTACTGTTTATTTGATATTTGGGCGGGACCGGGGTCGAAGCCCTTGCCAAACCCACCGATTCCCATATCGAATGAATAAATTATTAGAACCCGTCTCATAAGCGTCAGGTAGAGCTATAGCTTCCTTTTATATTTCCCCAACGCGCTCGCGTTTCGTTCCTTTTATTATTTACATTATTTACGCATTTTTAATCACCAAAAGTAGCAGGCGAGAGGGCTAATTGTCTCCCTGGGAGAGACGCATATGTTTTGGGAGTGGAGGGCATGCACGGCCGGGCAGGGCGGGAAGGCGGAGGTGAAACTAAAAATTCAGAGGTGGAATTAATTATTTTAACCAATGGAAACGGCCGATAAAGATGAACACGTCTTCTGGAGTTAAAAGAGTTTAGAATTCTTTGGTTTTTTTTTGCGTGTCTGTGCCTCTGGGCTAAAGGAATATAAGGGGATGTACGGTTGTTTTATTTTTGTTTACAATAATACGTGCTTTTTAAAATCGTAAACACAAAATGAACAATTAATACCCGTTGTATACAGCAGCTCAGGGATGCTGCCCGTGTGAAAAAATATGAAAAATGTAAAAAAAAATTGTGAATGTGGCATAGAATATGCGTGCAAAATTTGACAGAAATCGGATAATTCGTTAAAACGTTACAGCACGAACACAGACAGACAAACCGTTCGCGTAGGAGTCTAAATCGACTCTAATAAGCACTGGAACGATATTTGGATGATTTTCACTAGCCCATTCACATAGTTCTGCATCAATTTCATTTTTGATTTAAATCATTGCTTACCCTGATTCAAAGTACACTTTCTGCTGTTGTTCAGCCAATTTTCAATAAGCTAGCTTTACTCCCGGCGTAACATACGCCTGTTTAGCCGGTTCTCGAATATACCTGAGCGAAATACTGTAGTGGGCAGTATGGAATGAAAAGGCTGCCCCCTGCTTCCTCCTCCGAACTCCCCTGCGGCCTACCCAGTTGTTTGGTCTGATTTCCCCCATCTCCCCCCCCACCTCGTAACCCCTTTCTCGTCCCGCACCGCCTCCCCCGTCCCCGACCTGGATTCCCCTATTGAGTGGTCTGAATATCCTCATCCCTGCTCCCCATCCATTTTAACCCCTGCTGATTTGTTTTTTTATGGAAGTAAATGTCTTTTTTCAATGGAGGACGCTCAATTGCCCGTTTCTGCGTTCTGATACCAAGCGCAATAAACCCAACAACGTTCGTGCATGTAGTGATTGTTACTGAACCAACTTTGAAGCTCTTCAAGTCTGCTCTAAGAGGTAGCATTATTAAAGCAATATTTCGATTGTTACTGATTGTTACAGGCCACACCCGTTTGTTTGGCATTGTCGGTCGCTCGCCCTCTTTCATTATAGTGCATAATGATGAATTTGCTTGTCCAACCTAAGCGTATTACAGGGGGCGAATTTCCAAATTTTAATTCGGGTGCAAATTTGCACCCCAAATCTGTTACTGGGGTGGAAAAAAAGTCTTTGGAGTGCAAACCAAAATAGCCATCAAAAATTCTAACATTCAGCATCTCAATAATATGTACTGTTTTCCTGCATTTTTCTTAAAACTGACTTAATTTCGCTGTTCAACTAAAAAAACCTATACACATAGTTTAATCAAAAGTAGCAAAAAATGGAGTTTAACTTCTTTGAAAGGAATGGTACCACAGGAAATCTAATTCCAAGCTGTTTAAAATGCCGCAAACCGCAAGTCTGCAGCTTGAGTGGTTCAAAAGTTATGGAAAATTCAACTTTGGTGTGCAATTTTGCACTCCAAGAGTTGCTTCTGGAGTGCAAAGTGGGATTTTGGAATGCAATTTGCCCCTGTGCATCCGAATATTTCGACCCCTGGTATTATATAAGCCAGCCAAGTCCGTCAGACGCTTGAGCTCCTCACAGTCAATACAGCTATCTCAATCGGCTGCGAGTCGAAATCGAAAAGTGACATCTGTCGGCATTAATTTCTGCCCGTTCCAGCAAAACAATGGCAACCTCCGTGTCGTGTTTTGGTGATGCAGTAATTAAAGTGTTATATCGGACGCAAGTAACGTATTCTTACCGCAATTCTTGTGATTAGTTATTGTGCAAGTGATCCAAAAGTCAAACATGCATATCAAAATGGATGTAATTGCCCTTTAACTGATGTTGAATTTCCGTGCAAAACCTCAGAAGCCTCAATTATTCACTCGAACGTCTGTAGCGTTCGTAACGCTTCCGAAGACCCGATATCCAGTTCTTTGAGCTATAACTGCCTGTAATAATTACCGAGCGAGAGCACACACATTCGCCGAGCGTGACCCAAACACAGTCAACAATACTCGTCGAACTGAGAGGCAAAAACCGGGTAATAAATAGGATATCACCCGCTTTCCTCGTGCTGAGATCCAAACAATGTCTCGACGCTGTGCGTGATGACATTGTTAGCTCTCAGCACTCGGAAACCAATAGGGTTGGGTTTTTGCCAGCAAAAACAGCTTTTTGACAAGACAGTGGCAAAAACATGGTTTTTACCGGTTTTTCAAGTTTTCTGGTTATTACCGGCAAAAACCAGCAAGCAGCTTCATACCAGGGCCGTAGGAAGGGTAAGGCGAGCAAGGCGGCCGACTAGGGCGCCACCTTCCTAGGGGCGCCTCACCGAACTCCTGCCAACTGTGCAACCGTGTTAGTGGATGGTGCACAGATATATTTTTTAACGGTTTTTTTCTTTAATGATCCGATAACCGAAAACTGAAATAAATAAAAAAGTTCAAAGATACTTCAAAGATATTTGCGTCTTAAGCCGAGGCTTGCACCCGAAAAAAGCGAAAATTGAAAAATAAAATTCTTTTGATTAAGGTTGAAGTAGTAATTTTGAATATTTTATTTTCAGTTTGTTATAGCGACATAATTTACTCTCATCCCTTTTATCACCTTAATTGACATTTTTTTATCAATTGTCAAGCCAAAATGTTATCATGAAATCACGTTTGTTCGATAAAAAACACGCTACGTTTTTTTTTTTTGTTTTTTTTTTTTTGTAAACGTTCGTTGTCTTCAACCATTCAATTCCCTAGTTCAGGTCTCTTTAGTATTTAGTTAGGCAAACCTCAATGGAACATTCATTAAAGTTTTTTTTTTAATATTTTCTTAAAATAGGCATGCGAGTGGAGACGGGCGTGGGGGGGGGGGGGGCACTCAGTTGGTTCGCCTCGGGCGCCAAGGGGCCAAGCTACGGCCCTGCTTCATACGCTTATTTTTACAGTAAAATATATTCTTCTCACAATAACTACGCAAATTTTTGACAGTCATTTGCATAAATTTGCATATAGTGAGAAGAATATCTTTTACCGTGAAGCGTATATGAAAGGTAAATGAGAGGTGAATATGAATTTTCAAAGTAAACGATTGGTCCATGGGCAAGACACTTTATCGGTACCACTCAAGGTGGCAAAATATTACCTATACCACGTGATACATGATGTACTACTTAACAAATCTTAGTATAACCTTTTATGAGGAGCAGCTCGGTGGATCAAATTAGGGTCAAAAGGTAAACATTTACCAACCTTTTACCATTTATGGCCTGTTATTCAAAAAATGTTATTGCTACCAAAAAATGGTTCTGATAAAAGTTGTTTGCAATAATGTACTCTATAATGTATGTCCCATTACTTTTTATTGTACCTCGTACGGTTTTCGAGAAAGACTGCCATTTTCGGCCATTTGGGCCTATTGAATGCCCACAGATGTCGCAATTTGCCAACTTACAACTTTCAACAACTGTTGCGTCGTTTCTAATTCAGTTGGGTGACTCTAATTAGGTTCATTCGAAAGGTGGAAATGTCTTCTTTGCATCAAGTCTACTTAAAAGGGACTACCATTGTTAGAGACCGAGCTATGCCCGTTTTACTCGGGGCTGTCAAAGTCACCGTTTAATTTTTGGCACATTTTCAACTTTCAACTGCTATTCCAAGGTTTCTAATTTAGGTGGATGACTCCAATTAGGTTCATTCGAAAGGTGGTAATATCTTCTTTGCAGCAAGGACTATCAAAAGAGTTAACCGTTGTTAGGGACCGATCTACGCCCTTTTTACTAGAGGCTGGTATCACAGTCACTGTTCGATTTTTCGCTCATTTTCAACTTTCAACTGCTGTTCCGACGTTTCTAATTTAGGTGGACGATCCCGATTAGATTCATTCGAAAGTTTGGAATGTCCTCTTTGCATCAAGGGTAAGCAAAAGGGTTTATCTTTGTGAGGGACCGAACTACGCCCTTTTTACTAGGGGCAGGTATCACAGTCATCGTTCGATTTTTTTCGTTCATTTTCAAATTTAAACTGCTATTCCGACGTTTGTAATTTAGATGGATGGCTCCAATTAGGCTCATTGAAAAGTGGGAATGTCTTCTTTCTAATGAATTTATTGGAGTCGTCCACCTAAATTAGAAATGTCAAAATAGCAGTTGAAAGTTGAAAATGAGCGAAAAATCAAACGGTGACTGTGATACCAGGCCCTAGTAAAAAAGGCGTAACTCGGTCCCTACCACCGATTGGCCCTTTTAATTACCCTTGATGCAGAAAAGTCATTCTCACCTTTCAAATGAACTTAATTGGAGTCATCCATCTAAATTAGAAACGTTACAGTGGTAGTTGAAAGATGAAAATAAGTGAAAAATCGGCACCAAGTAAAATATAGTCCGGTCCCTAACAATGGTAGATCCTTCCAATTAACCTTGAAGAAAAGAAGACATCCCACCTTTCTGAAGAACCTAATTGGAACTATCCACCTAAATTAGAAACGTCACAACAGTAGTTCAAAGTTATAAATGAACAAAAAAATAGAACGATGCCAGTGATACCAGCCACTAGTAAAACGAGCGTAACTCGGTCCCTAACAACGTAGACCCTTTAAATTACCCTTAATGCTAAGAAGATATTACCACCTTTCGAATGACTCAAATTGGATTCATCCACCTGAATTAGAAACGACGCAACAGCAATTGAGAGTTGTAATTTGGCAAATTTAGATATCTAGAGGCTTTAAAAAAGTCAATTATGGCCGAAAATTGCCAAGTGTGTCCGAAAATTGCCCAAAATGGCCATTTTCTTTCAAACCTGTACTAGGTATGGGGAAAAAACGTTTAGGACTAACATTTTAGATTACGTTATTTCAAAAAAATTTTCTCTCAACCATTTTTTCGTCGCAATAAAAGTTAGTTAATAACAGCCCAAAATGACAAAAATTGATATTTTTGATAAATTTTGGTAAAAATCGCCCAAAGTTATCATTTTCCTCCAAACCTGTATGAGATGTGTGAAAAGACGGAGAACTAATTTTCTAGAGCATAACTACATACAGAAGCAAACCTTTTTACGTTGCCTTTTGGACTTATATGTCAGAATGCCTGAGCGGGGAATCGAACCCAGGACCTTTGAAACCAAAGGCCGAGGTCCTACCGCTGAGCCATACTGACACGGCCTTTTTTCTAGAGCATATTGTTGCAAACAACTTTTATCTCGGTCGTTTTTTGGTAGCAACAACAGTCGCTGAATAATAGAGCAAAAATTACAAAAATTTTGCGATTTTGGTAAATTTTAGGAAAACTTGCCAAAAATGACTATTTCCTTCCATACCTATAAAAGATATGAAAAAAAAGGTGTAGGACAAACATTCTAGATTAAATTATTACCAACAACTTTTATCTCAACTGTTTTTTTTTTGTAGCAATAATAGTTATTGAATAATAGGTCAAAATAGCAAATATTTGGTTATTTTGTTACCTTTTGCCCCCACTTTGACCCATTAAGCTGCTCCATCTGAAAGGTTATCATATCAGAATAGGTACCTCACACATAAAGGATTAAAAAAAATCACTACTAGACTTTGCCACCTCAGGTGGTACCAATAAGTTATTGTTTGGGTCGGGGCCCATGGAAGAGATGGGACATTTTCAAGGGGAGCTTTTATAATTTGCCAAAATTTGACTATTGTAATGTAAACCTTTTTTAAATTTGACTTCACGTAGATTTTTGCCATAATTTTGGTCAACTGGGTGAAAACATAGCAAAAATCAGTTTTTACCGGCATGGTAAAAACCAGGGTAAAATTCGGTTTTATCGACTTGGTATCAAAAACCAGCCATCCCTGGAAACCGGATCATATCCTATACTTAAGCCACACCACTAAAAGTAGTCGGAAATAAATAAGTAAATCGATTAAGCATTAAACCCAACTTGAAATAAATCTTTATAGCTATGTTAAACACAATACAGCAGACAGTGACTACAGCATGGTACCATATTTTCCCAAAAAAAAAGTGGACGGTCCGAAACATTTAGGTTACATCGTTTCTTTTCGTCATTTGTCTTTTGTCTCCAGGCCGCGGTGATACACAACACCAAACAGAAAGGTTCTCTGACAAATTGTAGGGCTTACCCAGGAGAAGAGTGGGGTGCGTTATGTCTTGTGGAGGCCAGGAGAGTGTGGTGCCTTTAGTGACATGGTTTTTTTCTTCTGACTGTATTTTTTCTTGGTAGCACATAAGCCTGGGCTTTAGACTGGGACAATATCGATCATCTTTCTTTCGTCTTCAATTCCACAAAAATAATCCGTTAGGCCTAACCAGCTTATCTTGCTATCTTGTTCGACAGTATGAAAATAATTGTCTTTGTTTGCAAGGTAGTACCCCAACACGCTTCCATCTACAGACGTCATTTCACGGACGTATAATGGTGTTGCATCTGTGCTTAATCGAAAATGGATGATCTTTTCAGGATTGTCGATGTTGTTATTCAGGAACATTTGGTTAGGGCCGGGGTAACTCATCTGAAGTTTGACTCTTTTCGTCGTTTGAACGATTGTTCCAGTTAAAGGCTTCGGATTGTTCCTAAAATACGGACTTGTGCCCACACTTGATGCCTGCTGATCATCATAGATCCTAAAATACATAATTTTGCCCACATCACTCGTAGATTGTGTTAGAGTTACGAACTCCTGGCCGCCCACGGCTGTATGGGTCAATCCACTGCCGATGTCTCCGTTTCGCTGCACCTCCCTGATGTAGTATTGTTGCCCCGTGACCACAGCTTTACCGGTACTGTCCTTTACGACAACACAAGTAACAGGATGCAGCACACTGACCAGAAAGATAATGTTCGTGAAAAGCTGCATTGTGGATTTCAAGAATATTAGCTAGTTTCCAACGACTGTATCTACTGATGCTGAGTGGTATGGCAAATTAGGATTTGTGCCTTGTATATATATGTATGTATATATCGCAGTCACTAGTACAATCTCCTACAGAATCATTATGGGCAAGTTCTGTTTTGTTTGCACCAACCTTAATGCACGATCAACCATTTTTTTATGTCCCATTTCAATTTCATTGAATAAATGTTTGCATTGAAACGTAAAATAAGTGAAAGCCTTGTTGGTGCTGACTTTGTATAAATTTATATTTCGTTTTACGTAAATGGTACCTTTGTTAAACGTTTTACTGACACCTGCAATTTCTTTAGAACACGTTCAGCACAATAACATTAAAAACGATACAATTTTACGTTGTAAATCATGCGGGATTACGAAGGAAACCTTTACAACATCCGTAAATGTCCAAACGTATACATTAAAGTGACATTTCTGCCGGCTGTGATTTTTTTTTGCGTACCCATCAGCGCCATTACTTTTAATGGCCGAACATCAAAAGCTTATACAGCTTGCTGCTTTTTTGGTTTTGAAAATAATGTTGGCGCAATTATTAAATTTTAAATGCATCACATAAAGTAAGACCAAGTCGCATGATTTGCTAAACCTACATAGAAAGTAAGCTATATCAGTGATGATGTAAGCTAACTTACTAAACCCGAACAATATTAACCTCCTAAGCATAAACTACGAAGTCTTCCCCATTCCCCACTTAACAAGCCAGATTCGTCTCAAAGTTGTAAGAATATTTTTCCCCACATTGCTCCCACTATAATGGGTTTATCTCCCTCCACCACTTCGAATTTAATGTGGGGCATCTCCCAGTTGTGCCGCCAATATAATGCAAGGCTTATTTCTCATACAGCCACCACAGTAATGCATGGCTTATTTCCCAAAACTTCCATCAATATAATGTAGGGCTTCAAGTCCAGCCGCCTGGTGAAAAAACCTTGATTATGGTGTATTCAAACGAATTCGGTCGACGAGAAGTTGAAACTATTTTCAATTTGGTCTATACCAATCTAACCGGGTTAAACGATCCAACCTCGGCAAAGATCGGTAAATATCAGATAGGTAAAGATTGTTAAAGATCGGTATCGGTATCGCCCCTGACTTAACAAAACAAGCTTTTAGTTGCTTACAGGTAACAGATACATGTCGGTATGGAATTACGTGAGGCATTCTGAATCTGTAATCGGGATCGGCCCAGCCTTACAAAATATGCTTTAGTGACTGAAAGTTAACTGACACGTGTCTGTTAGTTAGGCCGCCTGTTTATCATTAACAAACAATCAGATGTCTTTAACAATTAGAAACGGCCCCGCCGTCTCCTTGATGATTGGATTTTGGCTTTTGGCCCATTTTGTCATCCTGATGGCTCCTCAACCCCATGCCCGATACCGGATTTTTTTATAAACCTTGTCCAGACTCCCGCGTGCTACTGCATGCGAAGTGTGGTTTTGATAGTCCTTGTGGGTTTTGCGTGATGCGCAGTCTAAGATTACGTTGGGAGTGTGATCATAGCGGAGCTTTGCTCCAAGAATATAAGAACTTAAAACTCTAGTTACAGTCACTACTGTAATGTGGGGCTTATCACCCACCACTGCCACCAACATGATGCAAGACTTATCCCCCATTACAGTCGCCATTGTAATGTGGGCCTTGCCTCCCCGCCACTGCCACCTATATGGGCCTTCTTCCACCACTGGCACCAATGTAATAGGGCTGTTAGATCCTACCATCGCCAACACTGCCAAGTTGAACTTCTCTCCTGCCACTGTCACCAATATAGCATGACCGTTACCTCCCACCACTGCAACCAAAGCCATTTACTGTACTCGTGTTCTGCCACTGTGACCAATATAGTATGGCCCATACCTGCCACCAGTGTCATGTGCGACTTATTTCCTGCCACCTTCACCAATATTACATGGCCCTTATGTCTCACCATGCCATCAGTGTCATGGGGGACTATCTCCACTTAACCGGTACACGGCCAGTATTACCCTACTTTCATCCCACCCGTTATTAAACCGATGCTATATACCCGTATTCACACGGCTCCAACAATGCTCAACATTGGTTGCATACTTATTGTTGACCCTTTCAGAAATCTTACAAGTATGACCATCTTTATAAAGCAATATGCTACTTTTGGATCACTACTTTGGATTTTTCAGTCGTGTTACATTCTAAATCTCCAACAGTACCTTCTGTAACAACAGCAACAGTATCGTCGGCATTATGGTTGATTCCGAAGTGCTCATTCAACGAACAAGGGAAATAAGATACCGCCCCGTCAGACTATAATGAAACTTAGTAACAATATCCCACGTGCATTGTCCATTCAAAATGTATTTTTAAAGCAGCGTTGCTCATGAGAACGGACTATTTCTTGATTCCGAATTTCCCCTTCGACGAACAAGGGAAATGAGAAGTTGATTGATTGATTGATTTATTCTCCAGGCCTCGGGCCCCGTCTGTTGAACATGATATGTTGCCCCGTCAGTCAAAAACGAAATAGTTGTAACAATACGACGCTTGGAACCTCTTATCAAAGCATAGTGCTACAGCATTGTTACTCACTTGTTGTGCAAGCTTTTCAAACACAAGGAAATGAGAACTTCTCTCTCACGAAATGAAGGTAGGGTAATAAGAAAGTTATAGCATGGTTTTTCAAAAATGGGCCGGTGTAAGCGATTTAATGCATACTTTTAGTAGAGCCACGTCCTTGGAGGTGTAGAACATCCTTGGGGCTTTGGTCCCTCCGACGATTCCACACCTCGTCACACGTCGCTCTACCAAAAGTGTGCATTAAATTGCTTACACTGGCCCATTGTTACAAAATCCATGCTATAACCATTACTTATATCCCAACAGTGCCACCAGTGTCACGTAGGACTTAACCTCGTGCCACTTTCACCAATATAGTATTATGGGTCTTGTCTCCCACCAATGCAACCAGTGCCATATGGGACTCATGCCCCGCCACTTTCGCCGATATAATGTGGGCCTATCTCCCACCAGTTTGATGTGGGGCTTATCTCCTGCCACTTTCACTAATTATCTCCCACTTCTGCCACCAAGGTCATGTGGGACTTATCTAATACTGCTACCATAGACATAATATGACCCTTACCTCCCACTACTGTCATTGTGTGTCATGGCAGTGGTGGAAGGTAAGGGTCATATTATATCTGAGACAGTAGTAGAAGATAAGTCCCACACGACATTGGTGGCAGCAGTGGGAAATAATTAGTGAAGTCTCACCAGTGTCATGTGGGACTTACCTTCTACCACTTTCACCAGTTGTCTCCCACTACTGGCACCAGTCTCACGTGAGACTTGCATCTTAATACTGTCACCAATTATCTTGTGTTCGTTCTGATGAACGTTTTAGAACATGAAAGCACAAAATCCGTTTTCGGACGTCATTTTGGTCCGCCATTTTGGATTTTTAGCAACAAGTGGAAAAAAAAACAGTACATAGATTGTTCAGCATTATTTCAAAGAATATTCGTACCAAATTTCAACTGAATCCATTCATGCGTTTGGCTATAACTCCTAAGGAAAAATAAGACATACACAAAGTGGGTCGAGTTGAAACGGGACAGAAACATGCAGAAAACACTTCAGTTTTTTCCCCTTGTTTTTTTTTTTCGAATGTTTGGTGAAATTTACTACTTGGGTTGCACGTGTTTAGAGTAGAAAGTACAAATTATGCTTCAATTTTGTATGGAGGCGTTCAAGTATTACGCCATCAGGAAGGGGGTGGGGAAAGAGGAGGGGGTTCGGCTACTGGTGAAGATAGCTGACGAGGGGTGGAGGAGGTGGTGGTCAGTTGATGACGTAAGCACTGCTACCCCAGTAAATGGGTGGAAATGTGCAAAAAAACAAAAAAATCGCCAGAAAAACTGGATGTACACGGAAACACACCCCCTTGAGGGGGAGGGGGAGTTAGAAATGGAGGGGGGGGGGGTAAATGGTTAGAATAGGTCAAGCAATGATCCATTGAACTACTGTCCCATCCCTCTGCTGCATGGTTTATAAATTGTATTAATTTGTTAAAAATCATGTCTGACATTCTAATTCGTTATTTGTTATCCCTTACACTGTGGAACCCCTGCTGTCGATATTCCCGAAAAGACAGCAAACGTTGAAAGAACAGGGTTTCACATGTGCTATGAAAAAAAGACTAAAAAAAATGTCTATGACTGGGTCTTGTTTAGTTTTTTTAAGGCTTGCATATTAGTAAAAAAAATTCCGATATTGTTCTAATTACCATTATTTTTGCTTTTCATGTGCCTGCTGAATTTTGTCATCACCTCTATACAGGTAAGCGGATAAATCTTTGTTTGAAATTTTAAACTACTACAATTGAGAATGGGACAATGAACTCATTATGTGTGTTCAATCAATTATATTTCAACTTGTATTTACCGAAATTCGTTAGTCAGTAAAATCAAGAATTTTTTTAGGGTTGGGGAGGAGAATTTGTGGCTGAGACCCCTTCTGAACTTCTTAGATTCATTCCTGTTAGTTCCGTCTAAGTTTATAGAAGGCACCAGGAGTTTTGTGTGAGAATTTCTACTCAGTTTTCAGCCTGAAATAAAATTAAACTTAGCTTGTATTTAATTAGTATTTAGTTTAGCTTAGTTGTAATTTCGATTACTTTAGATTTTGACTAAAAAATGAGCAAACATTACCAGATGGAACGTGTGGCGCGCTCTGAAAACTCGAGCGGAACTAATAGGAATGAATGTAACACCTTTCAATGGGGACTTTTTAGAGTTGCAAATTTCTCCTCCCCACCATATAAATTCTTGGTAAAATCGATTGAAGTCTTCAAGTTTTGAACGACATACAGCGATACAGACAACACAATAAACATCTAAACAATACGGGAACAATGAGACCTTTACGAGGAGTTGCTCTCTTAAAAAAAATGGTTTACAGTAAGATTTTGATTTCCAGTGATATCTAATGGTTTTCCTAGAATTTTCCAGGGATCCCCTAGTATAATTTACAATGGGGCAAGACGGCCTGATGGTTAGCATGAACGTCTCATGTGCTAGAGGTCCTGGGTGGACGACCTGGTATTTTAACCACCACTGGTATTTACGGGAAGAGAAGGGCTCTGTGATGTCTCATGGTCATGTCGATTGTGGCATGTGAAACATCCTAGGTATTTCCCCATCGGATTTACCTAGCAAAATTGTCCCTCTCTTATTCTGGTGCTATGGCTAACGCTGGGTGCGTGTCAAACAACAACAGTTTAATTTACAAGTGGCTGTCCGGGGACGACGGGGGGGGGGGGCGCTCACTTTATGAAATGGTGGACAACAAAATGGTATAAAATGGATTTCAAGGATTCCAAAGATTACCAAAGATTACTAGGGAATTGGCTAGGGAATTGGCCCGTCCAAAAATAATGTGATCCCCTACCCCAAAAGAAATACGTTTTTCGTGTACCTATTGAGACTTTCTGTAGATGATTTCCTTTAGCCAAAATTAATGCCGTAGGCAAATCAAGTAAGTAGCTCTCCACACCGACAGTTACCATTAATTGTAAGGAAACGTTTCTTGTTTTTAACAAAAAGACTCATTGGGTTAAAAATGTTTTATAAACTCTTCCTTTCACCCATGTCTTATCGAGATTCATACAATAAGTATGATGAACACACTGTTTAGTTGTACGCCCACATCCGTAACGTAGTCAGCACCGGAAAGACAGAAGAAGCCAAGAAACCGGTAGCTAAGGCTTTTCTACAATGTTCTTTGTAAAAACTATACTTGCAGTATTGGTACTAATAGCGTCAAACCTTGGTATACACTCACATCATGAAGCTGAGGCTTTTTTTTTTAGAAATTTTGACTGCTGAAAGTGTCATTTTGAGGCCCAAAAATGACTTTCTAGTTGCCTTGAAAAAATCCATTACGTTTTGTATTAGCATTCTCCTTCTCAATGCTGTTCAAACTAGAGAAAACAAACGCAGTTCCTTCAGGTTTGCTACCTACTGCGCATCGTATATAAATCGAAGCGGAGCGGCAGAGCTCACCTTTTCTTTTCTAGCGCCACGCTGTTCACATCGCTGAAGACGTCGTGCCGATCTCCGCTTCTAGCTACATCTGCTTCCACACCTACTGTCCTCTGCTTCGATGCCGCGAGCAAAGGGGATGCCTATAGGGAATCCCCCCTTCCCACTCAGCATCGCATATTCCTCAGTCCCTTGAAAACGTGGAAGTTCTTGAGCTTACCACTGGACAGGAATTATTTGAGCCTCCGCCTCCGAATCCACTGCTCTCGGAATCCTTCCCTCCGCAGTGTAATACCGACGCCACATCACCCCTTTCGTGCAGCCAGCCGCCTCCGGCCGGTGATCTTTGGTCGCTTTCTGCTGAACTTGCCCTGCCTTTGGACTTGTCTTCCCGTTCTTCTAATACCTCCAGGCGTACTAATTAGCCCCTTACGCCTTCTCAGGTGTATTCACTTATGGACTCCTCCGTACGTACCTTCAAACGTAAATCACAAGACTACACCTCCGCTTGGCTGGCGTCCCTCCCAAGCGCCAGTACCTTCAGCGTCCTACTGCAGGCCCATCCTCCGCTTCTGCGGCTCAGTTTCCTCTGCTTCCTGCGTCACCTCCTCCACCTGTTCCCCTTCATATCTATACTGAACAGGATCCTTACTACTCTCCTGACCCATCTGATTCAGGTCTGCCCGAACCTCCGTTCCGCGGTGATCCTGACCCATCGGAAATACCTCTTCCGTAACTTATGAAGACAGTTGAGGAGATTATTCCGGACTGCATCCTGTATGAGCCGTCCGCCTCCGCGGTTGATGCCTCCAAAAACAGGAGTTTGGCTATAGGGTTCGGTCTTCGTGACCAATCCCCTATCAACCTCCGTTGGTGGGTCAGTCAACGACGCTCCTCACCACCCTCCTCCGCAACGGTAGCATTTTGCTGGGGAACGGTTCCCCCCCTTGAAATAGACAAGGATCATCCTCCGCCCCGTCCAGGCCGCGAAAATTATTTCTTCCGCCCAATTGGGGATGGCACCAGCAACCCACAAAACTTTGACACCTACGCGCAGTCTGAATTTTTAACAGCGGACACTAAATTGGACTTTGGTTCAGCACTTTACCTACATCGACGGGCGGCGGTTCCTGTGTTCGTCTTCCGCGATAACGATCGCATCCTACGTTTAGGCCTCCACGCCGCCTCTCAGGCAGATGTCCTTAGCACCGCTGCGAATGCATTATGCGAAAGACTGTATACTGACCTTCCGGATGACCCTCAACAACTGACTTTCTTAATTAACCAGGTCTTCCGCAAGGGCTGCTTCGCAACATACCACACGATGAACTGATTTAAACGGGCCCTTTTTAACTCGACATTGCTTTTACGGGAAGTCGCACTTAATACACCACTCAACCTCCACGCCTCCACTCGCCACCTCCTCGGAATCAGCCTATTCACAAAACAGAATCACTCTTCCGGGGTCTTATACCTAAAGTAGCTCCTCACCTGGATATTTCATGCATACCATGCTACAACAAGTCTCGTACCTCCCGGCATCCTCATTCTCTTCCGCAAGCAGATTCAACTACTGACCACCACGCTGATGCCAAATCCTCCGAATGCCCTCCGCCTCCGGTCTCTCTTTCTGCCTCTCCCTTTCCGAATAGACACCAGGGCCGCGGACGAGGCCGCCCCCTGGGTCGTTCTTCCTTGGACACAAGACGCCACTCCAAAATCAGGAGTCGCAATGCATATTGACAATCCGCCTCCCCCACAAGCTGGAGGGGGACGCCTCCAGTTTCATACCGATGCCTGGCACACGATCACCTCCGATCCCATACTGCTTTCAATAATATCCTCCGGTTTCAAACCAAGCGGGGGGCCCCCCCCCCCCGATCCTCCGTGGGACCATCAGTCCCACTCCTCGGGACCCCTTCGCTCGGAAATTCTATCCCTTGTTCAGAAACAAGCAATTCGTGTTGTTTTACGTCCGTTCGCCCCAGGGTTCTACAGCAACAGTTTTCTCTGCGACAAGGAAAACGGAGGAACTCGGCTAATTTTCAGTCTCAAACCTCTCAACCAGTTTGCCCACAATCCGCATTTTCAAATGGAAACTGTGTCATCCATCCGCGAGTCACTACAGTCCGCGATTGGACAGTCTCCCTGGACTTGGCCGACACCTACCTTCACATCCTTCTTCATGCCTCTGTCCGCCACCTATTCTGTTTCGTCCTAGACAACACTGTGTACGAATACCTTTGTCTTCCGTTTGGTCTCAATGCCGCTCCTCGCATTTTCACTACTATCCTCCGGCCGGTCAAGCCTTCCTCCATCAGTGAGGCATTCTCATTCACACCTTCCTAGATGACTGCCTTCTTCCTCACCAGCGCCCGGAAGACTTAACCAGAAATCTGGCCTCCGCCGTGTCACTTTTTCATCGTCTGGGCTTCGGTATCAACCTCTCAAAGTCTCTTCTCCTCCCTGCTCAAACATTTGTCTTCCTAGGGGTATTCTTCGACCTCCGCTTAGGATCAGTCATGCCATCCCCGAGCGGATCTCGTCCCGCCTCCAAGCAACCCGCAACTTTCTACAGCAATAACACCACACCTTCTGGGACCTTCCTTCCGCCATCGGGATCATAGACTCCTTTGCGGATCTCATCCCATACGGAAGATGGATGGCTCGTCCTCTCCACCACTACCGCCTTGCTCAATGGGGCGACCCCCGTACCGCCGTCAACCTCCCCGCCCAGCAATAGACCAGACCTTCCCTGCCAATACCTGCCTTTGGTGGATAGACGCTACAAATCTTACCACGACGATTCCCCTCAAGCCTCTCACCTGGGATGGGGTGCCCATGTTGGCAAGCTCATAGCCTCCGGCCAGTGGCCACCAGAGTTGTCGGAACATATCAATCATCTAGAGCTTCGAGCAGTCCTCCTCGGCCTCCGCCAATTCCGGCCTCAGCTCACCTCCAAGTTGGTACAAATTCACATCGACAACACTACTGCTGTTGCGTACCACTGCAAAGGCGGAGGGACACGCTCTGTCTCCATCCACCAGATAACATCCGAAATTTTTCAGTTCTGCATCGCCCATCGCATCCATCTCCTACCCCTCATACATCCCAGGATCCTTGAATGTCATCGCCGACTCTCTCTCCCGCCGGAAGCCTCCAGTCAGCGAATGGGCCCTACATCCTTCCGTCTGTCATGCCCTCTTCCTTCTGTGGCAGCAACCGTTAGTAGACCTCTTTGCCACGAGATTCAACAACAAACTACCCTTGTTCGTCAGGGGTAATTAACCAGACTTAACCAGAAATCTGGCCTCCGCCGTGTCACTTTTTCAACGTTTGGGCTTCGGTATCAACCTCCCAAAGGCTCGTCTCCTCCCTGCTCAAACAATTGTCTTCCTAGGGGTATTCTTCGACCTCCGCTGAGGATCAGTCATGCCATCCCCGGAGCAGATCTCGTCCCACCTCCAAGCAACCCGCAACTTTCTACAGCAACAACACCACACCGCTACCGAACACTCGGGTCTGGGCAATAGATGCGCTCACCCTTGACTGGAATCCCCTTCACGCATACGCATTTCCACCTCTGCGCCTCCTTCCCCTTGTCCTCCGCAAAATTGCCGGGTGCAAGGGCCGATTTCTCCTGATCGTACCGAACTGGCCATCAGCAGCCTGGTTCCCGCTCCTTCTTACTCTCCTCATCGCCTCCCCTCGCCAGCTGCCGCCATGCCCGGACCTCCTCTCCCAGTGCCGCGGCAAGATTTACCACCCGAACCTCCCGTCGCTACGTCTTCACGGGTGGCTACTATCATCCGACTCCTCCGCTCAACACACATTCTTGACGACGAGGCCTCTCGCATCGCATCTCGGGCCGTCCGGTCCTCCACCACTAGATTGTATGACAGTAACTGGAAACGATGGTTTCACTGGTGTATCGCAGAACAGGTTAATCCAGTCCATCCTCCTATGCGCGACCTCTTCCGCTTCCTGACCTCCTTGTTCAAGGAAGGCCTACGTGGCTCCACAATCTTAGTTTACAGGTTGGCCCTGAACGCCGTATTTAAGGCTGCAGGACACACCGACCTCCTTACAGATTACAAGATCTCGTCGTTGATTCATTCCTTTTAACTAGACCGACCCCGTATCGCTAAGCGATTTTCCGACTGGGACCTTTCCATCGTTCTAACGGCCCTCATGGCCGCTCCTTATGAAGCTTTGGCCTCCGCCTGCCACAGTCATCTCACTAGGAAAACTGTGTTTCTAGTAGCTCTTACTGCATCCCTCCGCTGTAGTGAACTACAGGCCTTATCCGCAACTGAACATAACTGTTTCTTCCTGCCTGATTACAAGGGTGTTACTCTTACACCCCATCCCTCCTCATCGTGTAAAAACTCGAAAACCTATTGAATGCACTCGTCCTTTCATCATCCCCTCTCTCTCTCCACTATACTGGGAGACGATCAAGAAAGAACCTTATGTCCGGTACGTGCCATCCGTTTCTACCTGAAAGCATCCCAGCCTATACGGAGGGACCGTATGCAGCTGTTTCTTCCATTTAGCAATAAGATTGTCCGAGAAATTGTAGAGCTTACCCAGGAGAAGCGTGGAGTGCGTAATGTCGAGGCTAAGGTTTTGATGCCATTAGATACATGTTTTTTTCCCTCTTCCTAGCGGTAATTTTTCTTGGCAGCACATATGCCTGCCCTTTAGACTGGGAAAATTTTGAACATCTTTCTGTCGTCGTTAGTTCCACAAAAACGACGTGTTAGTCCTAACCATCTGACGCCAACACTTTGATTAATATCAAGAAAATAATTGTCTTCGTTTGTAAGGGAGTACCCCCACAAACTTCCACTTGCTGACGTCATTTCATGGACGTATAATGGTGTTCGATCTGTGCTTAATCGGAAACGGCTGAAATTGTAAGGATCTTTGTTGTAGTTCAGGAACATCTGAAGAGGGATGGCGGAGCTCATCTGAAGTTTGATTTTTGTCGTCGTTTGAACGATTGTTCCAGTTAATGGCTGCTGATCTTCACAGTTCCTAAAATACAGAATTGCGCCCACATCACTCGTAGATTTTGTTAGACTGACGTACTCCTGGCCGTCCAACACTGTATGAGTCAATCCACTGCCGATGCCTCCATTTGTGTTCACCTCCCTGATGTAGTATTGTTTTCCTGTGACCACAGGTTGACCGGTAATGTCCACTATAACAACGCTAGTAACAGGATACAGCAAACTGACCAGAAAGACAAAGTTCGTGATGCAAAGCTGCATTGTGGATTACAAGAATATTAGCTAGTATCCAGCGACTGTATCTACTGATGCCGATTGGAGTTAGCAAATACGGAGATGCGAAGTTGTGCCTTGTATATTTATATATCATAGTCACTAGTACCATCTTTTACAGAAGCATTATGGGCAAGTTCTGTTTTGTTTGTACCAACCTTAATGCGTGTGCAAGCATTTTTTTAATGTGCCATTTCAATTTCAGTGAATCAAGTTTACTATGAAACGTAAAATGAATAAAAGCATTGTTGGTGCTGACTTTGTAAAAATTTAAATTTTAGCTTTTCAAAATGGTGCCTTTGTTAAAAGCATTACTTACACATGCAATTTCCAGTAAAACCAATACACAAATCGCTGTAAATCATGCGGGATTACAAGGGAAATTTTTACAACACCCGTAAATGTCCAACCGTATATATATATACATAAAAGTTAGTTATGCTGGCTGTGATTTTTTTTTTGCGTACTGGTCAGCACCATTACTTTTAATAGTCGAACATCAAAAGCTTACTGCTTTTTGGATTTAGAAAATAATGTTGGTGCAGTCAGGTCTGTAAAAGAATTTAAATGCATGACTTAAAGGAATTCAAATAACGTGCATAACCTACATAGAAAGTTCACTATATCAGTGATGACATAAGCTAACTTACTAAACATACTAACCAAACCCGAGTAATACTAACCTCCTAAGGGTAAACTGTGAAAAGTCTTCCCCACTTAAGCCAGATTTGTCTCAATACAGTGAAGTTATGAGAGTATAGCGGCGGTTTTTTTTCACGACCAATGCCACCAGTATAATGGTGGCAATCAAATGGTCTCCCTCCTCCACCATGAATTTATCGTGGGGCATCTCCCACCTCTGCCACCAATGCAATACCCCCAAAGCAGAATTTTCTGCCACTGTCTGCGACACCAATTGTCAGGAAAAAATTTTCTGCAGCTAATCTTCGTATGGTTACGTGCATATTTATTGGTTTTTACTGAATAACGTTTCAGTGCCTTATTCTATTGATGTGGCTCTTCCACCAAAGGAAAGGTCTCGTCGAGGCGATTAAAATGGTGTATTGGAATGTCCAAATCGGTCAAAAATTGGCGAAACGGCAAAAATTTGGTCAAAACGGCACGTTTTGTCTGCAACTGTGCCTGATTATCTGCGGCATAGTCGCACCCTTTTCTGCCTTCGGGTGCAATACAAGGCTTATCTGTCATTACGGTCACCACAGTAATGCATGGCTTATATACCAAACCTTCCATCAGTATAATGTAAGGCTGAAAGTCCATTACAGCCACCATTATAATGTGATACTTATGTCCAACCTATGCCACCAATGCGATGTGGAAATTAAGTCCCACCTCTGCCACTAGTATAATGCAAGGCTTATCACCATTGTAATGTGAGGCTTATCTCCCACAACTTCCATCAATATAATGTAAGGCTTATCACCCATTTCAGCCACCATTGTAATGTGTGCCCTTCCATCACTACCACCAATACAATGTGGGGCTTATTGCCGATTACAGTTACCATTGTGATTGCACCACTGCCATCATAATTAGGAGCTTATCTCTCACGATTGCCACCAATATAATATAAAACTTAACTCCAGTTACAGTCATTATTGCAGTGTGGGGCTTATCCCTCACGACTGCCACCAATGTAATGCAATGTGAGCCTTGCCTCCCACCACTGCCACTAATATGGGGCCGTCTCCCACCCCTGGCACCATAGTTATATGGGACTTATCACCTGCCACTGTCACGAACGAAATAGGGCTGTTATCTTCTACCATCTCCTACAATGTCATGTGGAACCTATCTCCTGCCACTGTCACCAATATAACATAACCCTTGCCTCCCACCAGTGCCACCAATGCCATTTGTGTGATTTATTTCCTCCAACTGTGACAATATAGCATGGCCCTTATGTGCCACCTCTGCCACCAGCACCATGAGGGACTTATTTCCTGCCATTTCACCAATAGGATATGTCCCTTATCTTTCACAACTGCCTCCAGTGTCATATGGAACTTATTTCCTGCCACTTTCACCAATATAATACAGCCCTTATCTCCCACCATTGCCACCGGTCCCATGCGCGACTAATGTCCTGCCAATATCACCAATACGGCTTTTATGTCCCACCACTGCCACCATGTCATAAAGTGGGACTTACCTCCACTTTAACCAAATACAAGGCTTTTATTTCTCAACTTTCATTCCAACCTTTGTTAAAACGATGCAGTATATATCCCATATTCGCACGGCTGCAACAAGGCTTAATACTGGTTGCATACATATTCTGCACGTTTACTTTGCACACTTATTTTGCATATTTTTAGAATTCTTACAAGTATCACCATTTTTACAAAGCAATATGCTATTTTGGATCACTACTTTGGATTTTCCAGCAGTATTACATTCTAGATCATCAACATTACCTTCTTTAACAACTGCAACAGCTCTATCGTCGGCATTATGTGGATTCCGAAGTGCTCCGTCAGCGACAAGGGAAATAAGATTTTGCCCCGTCAGACTACAACCAAACTTTAGTAACAATATCCCACGTGCAATATCCATTCAAGGCGTGTTGTTAAAACATCGTTGCTTGGTGCAACAGACTGTTTCTTGATTCCAAATTTCCCCTTGGACGAACAAGGGAAATGATATGTTGCCCCGTCAGTCAACAGCGAAATCATTGTAACAATACACCACTTGGAACGTCATATCTAAGCAAACTGTTAAAGCGTTGCTGCTTATTTGCTGTTCAAGCTTTTCGAAAACAAGGAAATGAGAACTTCTCTCTGCAACACGAAATGAAGGCAGGATAATGAGAAAGTTATAGCACGGTTTTTCGAAAATGGGCCGGTGTAAGCGATTTTTAAATGCACACATTTGGTAGAGTGACGTCCTTGGAGGTATAGAACATCCTCATGGGCTTTGTATTGGCCCCTCAGATGGTTCCCACTAACTCCTACATTGCTCTACCAAAAGTGTGCATTAAATTGCTTACACTGGCCCATTGTTGCAAAATCCATTCCATAACCATTACCTATCTCGTACCAGTGCCACGAGTGTCATGTAGGACGTACTTCCTGCCACTTTTTCGCCAATATAATATACCCTTATACGCCACCAATCTCATGTGGGACTTTGTCAAGCTACTTTCACCAATATAGCATTGGTCTGAACTCCCACTAACGCCACCAATGTGAAATGGGACTTATGTCCTGCCACTTTCGTCAATATAATGTTGGCCTATTGCCCACCAGTGTCATGTGGGACTTATCTCCTGCCACTTTCACTAATTATATCCTACTACTGGCATCCTGCTACTGGTGTCCTGTGGGACTTCGCTAATACGACCATCACAGATGTAATACGACCCTTACCTCCCACCACTGCCATTGTGTGTTATGGCAGTGGTGGTAGGTAAGGGTCGTATTATATCTGTGACAGTAATAGAATTAGTAAGTGACTCTGGTGGCAGCAGTGGGAAATAGTAAAGTCGCTCCAGTGTCATGTGGGATTTGCCAACTACCACTTTCACCAATTATATCCCACTATTGGCACCAGTCTCATGTAGGACTTATCTCCTGATACTGTCACCGGTTATCTTGTGTTAGTTCTAGTGAACGTTTTAGAAGATGAAAGCCCAAAATCTGTTTCCGTACGCCATTTTGGTCCGCCATTTTGGGTTTTTAGCAACAAGTGACAAAAAAATCATGTACATACGTTGTCCAGCATTATTTCAAAGAATATTCGTACCTAATTTCATTTGAATCCATTCATGCGTTTGGCTATAACTGCTAAAAAACAAAACAGACACACAGCGAGACAAAGTGCGGAAAGGTCTAGTTGAAACGGGACAGAAAAACGCAGAAAACACTTCAGTATTTTCCCCTTGTTTTTTTTTCAGGTGCTTGGTGACATTTACTACTTGGGTAGCATGTTTTTAGAGTAGAAAGTACAAATTTTGCTTCAATTTTGTGCAATTATATCATCAGGAAGGGGAAGGAGGTTCGGCTACTGGTGAAGATTGCTGATGAGGGGAGAGGGGCTGGCCTGTTGACGACGTAAGCACTGCCACTCCAGTAAAAGTGTGAAAATATGCAAAACAAAGTCCTCAGAAAAACTGGATGTACACGGAGAAATACCCCCTCGAGGGCAGGGGTGGGGGGAGGGTAATGTTAAAAATTACGTAATACTAGAAGGAGGGGGAGTTTGAGCAACTGACGACCAGGGGTAGATGGGGTTGAAAATGGCTAATTTCTTGAGACGTAACACTTGATCATGCCTGTTAGAATTAGGTCAGGCAATGACCCATTGAACTATTGTCCCACCCTCTACCGCCTGGTTTATTAAATTGTGTTGATTTGTTAAAAGCATATCTGACGTATTAATTCGTTATTTGTTATCCCTTAAACTGCGGAACCTCTACATGAGATATCCCCTTAAAGGCAGCAAACATTGAAAGAATAGAGTTTCATATGTTGCTATGACAAAAGACTAAAAAAATGGTCTAGGGTTAGGGTCGTTTGTAGTTTTTTAAGGCTTGCATACTAGTAAATAAAATTCTGATATTGTTCTAATTACCATTTTTTTAACTTTTCATGTGCCTGCTGAATTTTGTCATCACCTCTACAGGTAAGCGGATAAATCTTTGATTGCAATTTTAGAATTGAGATTGGGACAATGAACTTACTATATGTTTGTTCACTCATTTGTTTTTCAATTTATATTTATCGAAATTGGTTAGTCAGTAAAATGGATTGAAGTCTTTTAAGTTTTGAACGACATTGAGCGGTACTGACAACACGTCAAAGGGTTAAAGGGTTTTAGCGAGCGTTAACCGCACCTGGTCATCTGCCCGACGAAGCCCTAAGGCCCTATGTCTGCAACACCCGACACTGACAACACGTAACAAACATCTAAACAATAGGGGAAACATGCGGCCCTTACGAGGAGTTGCTCTCTTAAAAAAATGTTTTACAGTAATATTATGATTTCCAGTGATTTCTAATGGTTTTCCTGGGAATTCCAGGGATCCCTAGTATAATTTACAATGGGACAAGGTGCCCTGATGGTTACCATGACCGTCTTGTGTGCCAGAGGTCCAGAGTTCGAGTGTGACCTCAGCCACCCCTGGGATTTTCGGGAAGAGAAAGGCCCTGTCATGTTTCACGCTCATGTCGATTGTGGCATGTGTAAGATCCTAGGTATTTCCTATCGGATTTGCCTAGGAAAATTGTGCCTCTCTTCTTCTGGTGATATGGCTAACGCTGGGCGCGTGTCAAACAACAACATCTCAGTGTACCTTCCACAATGGTCATAAAACAATAATCAATGAGCTTTGCATTGCATCACCGTCTGCTGACAAGACTTTGGATTCTAATTTAATACATTCGTCGCTTGGTGGCAATAGCTAGATGCAGGAGCTCCACCAAACCTTTAGTCCTGCTTCTCGTGTATTAATAATTTAGTTCACGCTTTTTGCTGTGCTGAGTTTGCCTTTTCTTCTGAGAGACTTACTCCTAGGCCACTGCATTCGTGAATGAATAGCCTTGAATTCCCAGAAAGCCCCAAATTTGAAAACTGAAACTCAAGGGTTGGAGAGCAGTGAAACCGACATATGTGTAGCGAGCCGGCAAACGAAGTGATCACACTGGCTTCTGTCAGTCTGTTTGTCCAGGACCATATTTTTTAACCGCTTTACCGATCGAGATCAAATATCATACCACCTCTGTCTGGTATGAAGTGAATGATGTGAAACAAGCACTATAGTGATACAAGACAGTACCTTCCTAAAGCACCGAACAGAGCGAACAGAACGCACCACTGTTAGAGACAGTTTGGCTCCGAACTTGACGTCGCGCGTGCGCAGTGACGTTGCGTCAGCCGTTCAGTACCTTCCTAAACTACAGTACAGCTCAACAAGCTCAGCAGAGTCTTCGATACGTCATACCTTCACCGCGACCAGACCTGGCTAATGGATTTGACCAGGATTGGCTGATAGATGGGACCAGGCGAGAGTAATGCCAAATTGCAAACCATCCGAGTGAGCTGGTTTGCCGTTGGTGGAGGTTTGAGCATGCCCGAGGTAACATTTTTGCCGGAAACAGATTCAGTGCTGACGATGGTTGACGTCAATCAATCTGCATCGACGCAGCTATTAGTAGAGAATGTGCCAAACTGTCACCAACAGTGGTGCTTTTGGTTTGCTCTGTTCGGTCGTTTAGGAAGGTACTGAGAATAAAAAAAGCCAAGCAGTGCATAACAAACATATGAAAAGCACGACGGTTCCAGGTTACTTTCACCTCGTCGTCAGGTGCACCAAATCCGCACAAGTTTCGTCAACATGTCAAAAATGCAGTTCATGGTAGCTTCACCATAGGGTTGTCAAATGCTTTAAGTTGGAAATGAAATATAGAAAAATGATTAAAAAGAACCTAAGCTTAACCTGGACAAAACAGGTAAGCATGAGAAGACCAATCGACCTCACCCCTATGCAGAGGAGAAGTCGATTGGTCTTCTAATTGCCTACCTGTTTTGTCCAGGTTAAGCTTAAGTTCTTTTAAATCTTTTTAATCGTTTTCCTATGTTTTATTTCCAATATTCAAAGTCCTTGTAAGTGTTTTCGTCGGCCGTGTGCGAACTGTCCGAACTCCTAGGCCAGTCATAGGCCACTCCTAGGCCAGCCTGTGGTGGTCACAACGTGGAAAACATGGAAAATTTGGAATTCTCAAGGTAAATGGCAAAAATCTTGGAATCTTGGGAAAAGATTTTTTTCGAAAAGCTGGAAAAAGATTTTCAAAATGACTGCTTCTCTTCATTTGCAAAAGCACAGCTTAGCAATCCCGAAGGCAGAAAGGGGTGCGACGTGCGACTATGTCGCAGATAATCTGGCACAGTCGCAGACAAAACGTGCCGTTTTGACCAAATTTCTGCCGTTTCGCCAATTTTTGACCGATTTGGACATTCCAATACACCATTTTCACCGTCTCGACGAGGCCTTTCCGTTGGTGGAAGAGCCAGATCAATGGGATAAAGCAGTGAAAAGTTATTCAATAAAAACCAAAAGATATGTGGTGACCATACGGAAAAAAAACAGATTAGCTGCAGATAATTTTTTCCCGACAATTGATGTCGCAGACAGTGGCAGAAAATTCTGCTTCTGGGTCAGCAATAATTAATTATTGGCTGGACTAAATCTCTTTTTTTTTTAAATAACTTTTCAACGTTTGTACCATACTTGATAACAACACTTAGGTTTTTCTTCTGACTACATTAATGGTAAAACACTGCGACAACATAACACACTGGGAAGTTACCGTGAGATCCACCTCTTTAACCTGGAACTGCCAGGGAAACTAATGTTCGTATCTTAGCTGAAAGCAATAGGAAGATTTAAAAAGAATAGAGCCTTTCTTCTAAAATCGCACAAATCATCACAATGGTCGCAGAACGTTTCGGGATTTAATTCATCCTGTTGTCAAGTGCTTAAAAGTGAAGAAAACACATGTCATTCAAGGAACACTATAATTTAAAAGTTTAAAAAATATATTTAAAACACGAAGATGAATGTTTAGCAACCTGGCTAGAACAGGTAGCGAAAACAAGACCACGACCTCTCACCTGCAAGTGCAGGTTCGAAATGAGGCTGAAAGTGAATAGCCGTACCATTTTTACCGCTGGACAGGCGAAATGCAATGTGGAAAAGTGCAAGTTGAAATATGGGCATATTACTGCGTATTGCGTATGAGATGATCGTAGGTGGTTGGAGGGGAAAGGGGGATTTGAAACTCAGCCAATCCGAGCCTTTTGATTACAGGGACATATTCTTTAATGTCCCTGTATCCATATCATATCATCGTTACCAGGAATCCTTTTCCTGTTTTTGTATTCTCAAGACTGTATTTATCTCAGTGGGCAGCCACTTTGGGACTCGTCTTTCTTTAATATTAATTTTTGTTACATTGCAGATATATTACTTATGCATGCTTATTCCACTAAGAATTAGCCTTTAAACCTTTTTCTTTAAGCCTTTTAAAAAAAAAAGGTGTTAACTTATTATAAGAATTCAGATGGCATGCAGGAAGGTCATGGCAATGGTCTAGGGGAGTTGTGGCTCTCTTCATTTGTCAGTCGTTATGCTAAATTTCGACAACAAACACACAATTCCAATTCCTAACCAAGCGATCTTTCTAAATATACTTCTTAAGTAATTGTGAGATTATGAATAAATATTATTGACTTGTCAGTGAAAACAGCTCTCTATAGTGCAACCCCGTGGGAACCAAGTTTCCCTCCGAAAATGAGCATAGTTTTACTAGCAATTCAGGAGACGTTTTCTTTGTATCTGAGCGTGGCGCAGTGGGTATGATGGCGGCCTACGGTTCGAGAGGTGCCCAGTTTGAATCCCGTTGCTTAACTTTTTTTTTTTTCTTTAAGCTTTCGTAAATTTTATTTAAACATTTATTTAGGCCACCAACTCCTGTTTTCTTAACGAATTATACTTTTTTTTTCATTTTTAAGGTTGTCTTTCTGTCAGTTACAAGAAACAATAGTTTCGTTTTTTTTCAGCCTATCCTTCTTTGGGTACATTATGAAGTGAGTTAAAAAGCAATCTGTCGTTTGGTATATTTAAGATTTTGAGATTTTTAATTCTGTGGCAGTCATTTGAAAAACAAAACGCGTCTGCACAGTGTCATTTTTTGATACCCACCTGCCAATTTTCAACATGCTAGGTTGAATAGTTGCTCTGTAATCTCGTTCTGTAGCAACTCATACCACATTCACATACTAATTAGCATATGAATGTGATATGAGTTGCTACAGAACAAGATTACAGAGCAACTATTCAACCTAGCATGTTGAAAATTGGCAGGTGGGTATGAAATGATACTGTGCAGACGTGTTTTTTTTTTCATGTGGCTGGCACAAATACAAGTTTCAAAATAAAAAATCTCAAATTCATTAATAAAATTGTAAAAGTTCCTGGTAATGATATACCTGAAAACAACCATTAAAGAATATGTCCCTGTAATAAAAAATGCTCGGATTAGCTGAGTTTACCCTCATTCCCCCTTCCCCCCCTCCCCCCCCTCCTCCCCATCCAACCACACACGATCATCTCATATGCAGGAAAGTAGTAATATGCCCATATTTCACTTTCCCACATTGCATTTCGCCTGTCCAATGGTATAAATGGTAGGTCTATTCACTATCAGCCCGACTTTGAACCTGCGTGTGCAGGTGAGGGGTCGGGGTCCTGTTTTTGCTACCTGTTGTAGCCAGGTTGCTAAACATTCATCTTCGTGTTTTAAATTTATTTTTTAAACTTTTAAGTTATAGTGTTCCTTGACTTTGACATGTGTTTTCCTCACTTTTTTAGCACACAACGGGATGAATTGAATCCCGAAACATTGTACGACCGTTGTGTTTATTTGTGCGTTTTTAGTGGGCTTTATTCTTTTTAAAAGCTAATGTTCAGTCATACCTTGTCCGTGAAAATGACTGAATCCTGTGGGCACAATGTGGCACAACGTAATGGTTAGTTACATAGACAGGGCATGATGGTACCTTATCGGAAGGAATTAAGAGTACTAAGGTGCGTACTGTGCAACATCTGGTACTAAAAATAATCATCGTTCACAAGTACACACTAATTCAAAGTTCACTTTCTGCTATTGTTCAGCGAATTTTCAACAAACAATAAGACTTACGGGTTTTTTAATTTGTGGGCTACAACACGTTTGTCTTCTTCATGCTATTTACTTCATGCTAAGTGTACTTTCACATTTGTCTGTTATCTGTAGCTGATACATTTGGCACGATTGAATTAGCATTTGCTTGTGAACGATGTCTCTTAACATTCAAAGTATTAATCCACAAGATTAATTCTAGTCAGAAATAAACAAGTGAATCGAAAAATCATTAAACTTAACTTGAAAATAAATTTTTATAGTGACGTTGAACACAATACAATAAACAGTGATTACAACATGGTCCCGAATTTTCCAGAGAATTATGTGAATGACCCGAACCATTCCGGATGCATCGTTTCCGTTCCACACTCATCGTTCAACCGGGCACGACGATCCACAACACCAAACAGAAAGGTTGCCCGAGAAATTGTAGTGCTCACCCAGGAGAAGCATGGGGTGCGTGATGTCCTTTGGAGGTTAATTTTTGTCTTCCTAAACGGTAATTTTTCTTGGCAGCACATATGCCTGGGCTTTAGGCTGGGAAAATTCTGATCATCATTCTTTCGTCGTCGTATTTTTCACAAAATAAACTTGTTAGTCCTAACCATCGCACGCCAACACTTTGATAGGTATGAAGAAACCAATTGTCTTCATTGACAAGGTAGTACCCCAGGAAACTTCCATTTGCAGACATCATTTCATGGACATATAATGGTGTTCCATCTTTGCTTAATTGGAAATGGTTGAAACCGGTATAGTCGTTGTAGCCATCCAGGAACATTTGATCACTGTTGGGGTAAGTCATCTGAAGTTTGATTCTCGTCGTTGTTTGAATGGTTGTTCCACTAAATGGCTGCTGATCATCATAGATCCTAAAATACATACTAGAGCCCACACTATCTGTTGATTCTGTAAGACTTACTAACTCTCGGCGGTTCAGTGCTATATGGGTCAATCCACTGCCGATGTCTCCATATGTGTTCACCTCCCTGATGTAGTATTCTTTCCCTATGACCACAGGTTTACTGGTAATGTCCACTATGACAACACAAGTAACAGAATGCAGCAAACTGACCAGTAAGACAATGTTCATGAAAAACTGCATTGTGGATTGCGGGAAAGTGATCTAATCCCAAAACTTGCTGGTGTACAACGACTGTATCGACTAATGCCGATTGGTGGCAGCAAATTAGGAGATGTGAAATTGTGACTTGTATATATATCACAGTCAAGTGCCATCTGTTACAGAACGTAATGTGCGAGTTTTGTTTTGTTTGCACCAACCGAAAGCCTACTCAACCATTTTTTTTATGTGCCATTCCAATTTCAGTGAATAAATGTTTTTCTCTGAAACAAAGCCTTGTTGGTGCTGACTTTGTAAAAATTTATATTTTAGCTTTTCATAAACGGTACCTTTGTTAAACGTTTTACTTATGCGTGCAATTTCTTTAGAACATGTTCTGAATAACGGTAAAATCAATAGGCACAAATTGTTGTAAATCATGCAGGGTTAAGGGGAAACCTTTACAACACCTGTTAATGTCCAAAAGTATACGTTAAAATTAAGTTATGCCGGCTGTGACTTTTGCATACTGATCAGCACCATTACTTTTAATGGTCGAACATCAAGAGCTTGTAGAGCTTGCTCGTTTTTAATTGCTTATGCATTTTATGCAATAAGCAGTTTTTGAAAGACAGTTCGGTGAGAAAAAGGGGCTTGCGTCGTGGCTATTGTCTAATGACGTCGCGTCCCACTTCAGTCGTTTATTTGAACTGGTCAGGCGTATCACTTTATAGCGTCAGGCCGGTAGTGCCAGAAAATCAGTCGATTAATCATGATTTTTGATGGGAACACATCCCAGAAAATTGTAGACTTTAGTATTGAACAGTTTATGATTAAATCATTTCGCATATGAAGGTTTCTATGTCCTTGGAATTTCTCGGTTTCTAGGAATTTTTACCAATTATGTTTCCGTCTGGAAAAGAAGTTGAACCGGAATTGGACTAGGAAGTTTCACATTTTGACAACATCGCACGGAAAACGGAGTTCTGTTGTTCTTCTGTGGGCGGCCGCAAAACGGTGAAAAAAAATGACGGCTACTTTGCACTTCGCTGGTAACTGTCCGAGTAATTGACGCATATTGACAATTCGTGTAGTCATGTCGAACAAATAGCGGGTCCTGCTAATCAGGTAATCGTTGCGGAAGTTCTCGGAATATTATTTAGTATAACACAGTATTAATTCGACAAACATCCGGGTTCATTTTGCCAGCAAAGGGGTAGTGCGTAGCTGGAGTACGATGGAGCCCCGCTGTTTTCCCGGTTCGATGACGGTTTTGCAAGGCACCGCTCCACGTTAAATAAAGGCAGAATTCCAAATTCATTGTACGATCACTTTCGATAGAAAAATAAAAAAAAATAGAGAGCTTTGTCTTTCGTCTGTTAGGTTAATTTTGCTGTAGAAGAAAATTGGAAATTATCTGGTGACTCATTAATGTAGTTCATAGTCTGAAATCGCGCCCTTTCTTTTACTTAACAAACATTAACATGCATTATGTTTGAATAAAGAATGTGAATGAAGCAAGCAGTCTACATTAAAGAATGGCCTTGTGAGGATACACAATACACTAGTCTGAGAAAGAAAGAAAAGACTACTGCCTCCAGCCGAGCTAAGTAGATGTTCAATCTTTCTCAGTGGTGACCTAAAGATCGCAAACAAACATACAAGGAGGGAAAGCAACTTTGCTTCTTGGCCTCCACAATAGAAATAATGCAAGTAGTAAATAAAGAAAGAAATCACAAGGTAAAGGGTAAATGAATCAAGCAATCTGCATTAAAGACTGGCATTGTGAGGATACACAATACACTAGTCTGAGAAAGAAAGAAAAGACTACTGCCCCGACTGGGACTCGAACCCAGGACATCCCATTTACTTGGTTAGAGTGCCCGGCTAGTAAATGAGATGTCCTGGATTCGAGTCCTAGTCAGGGCAGTAGTATTTTCTTTTTTTCTTAGACTAGTGTAATGTGTATCCTCACAAGGCTAGTCTTTAATGCAGGCTGCTTGCTTCATTTACCCTTTACCTTGTGATTTCTTTCTTTATTTAAAGAATGTGATATACAGGGGTACTCATCAAAGAAAACTACCACACGAGAGACTTTCAGCCACCATTGTAAATGTAAAACTCCCACCTCTACCACCAATATAATGTGGGGCTTATTGCCGATTACAGCTACCATTGTAATTCCACTACTGCCATCAATATAATATAAAACTTAACTCCCACTACAGTCATTGTTGTAATGTGGGGTTTATCACCCACCACTGCCACCAACATAATGCAAGACTTATCTTCCATTACAATCGCCATTGCAATGTGGCCCTTGCCTTCTGCCACTACCACCACACTGTGATAGGGCTGTTTTCTGCTACCATTGCCAACAGTGTCATATAGAACTATGAAAGATTAAAGTTGGCATCCCTGCCGTGGTCGTAGCTCCCTTCTGCGCATGTGCTCAGGCCTCTATAAAAGCATCCGAGTCGGACCTTGTTTCATCTTTCTTCGTAGGGGTAAACCGTGAGCGGTGGTCTTCTCGAGCTCTCCCATGGACCATCTCTGCAGCTTGGCGTACCGTTTTGGCGACAGTCAGTCGGTCCTCGAAGAAGACCTTCACTTGGGCTCTTGGCCCAGTCTCCCTTGACCTGATATTTCGGTTCTGCTGCCCTTTTGCACCCCGGTACCCTCCCCCCCCCTACACCAGTGTACTACAGCACGGGGGGACCAGGCGACCGAGCATCCAACTATCGGAATCTACGGCCATTCCATGACAACACCATTTCTAGTCCGATCGCCGAAGTAAGGCAACATTGGACTGTTAGTTGCTGTTCTACTAGATGACCAGTCGACTGATGTGCCCCTGTCCTGGAACCCGCGGTTAGACAGGGTTATGCCTTTTAACTGTGCTCCTACAGGTACTGGTGCATCCGTGCACCACAGCACGAGCGTTTGAGCGACCGAGAATTCACCTTTCTACTACGAATGCGCATCGGCACCCGTGCACCACAGCACGAGCGTCCAAGCCACCGGACATCTGCCTGCTGCTGCAACTGTGACTGGGTACCCTTTTTTGGACCGCGACCCTCTGTCCATCTACCTTTGAAAACGCTGCTTATTTCCACCGTCAGCATTGTCTATCTCAGTCATTGTGCTCTGCTGTCCGAACATCAGTACTTCTTTCTTGCGCTGGCAGTCGGGGCCCAGGGCTTGGGCCCTGACCCATGACCGGGCCCGGTGCCCTCTTCTTGTGTGGACTGCTGTCGCTCCACCTTCTTCTGAGATATAGGAAGGATCCCTGTCCACGGTCCCCTTAGCATTTCTCCACGATCCCCCAAGCCCATGGGCCTATGGTCACCTGAGGGAACCGCGGTATCGACACTGTGCACTCAGTATGCCACCGCTCAGTCGACATGCCTACTTACAGATGGACCTGCGGTCCGTTTACTCCTTTCAAGTCAACTGCTGCTACATCACCTGCACTCCTGCGAAAAACGTAGGGGGGGGGGGAGAGAGACAGGCCTGAGCACACAGGCTTTGGGTCTCGCTTCAACCCTCCAACCAAGTCAAGTGTGCCATTGGATGTTGTTTTCGTACGCCGTGGTCCCTCGCACCAGTCTCTGTACTTGATACTCGTGCTGCTGCTCCATCCTCACTGCATCTCCTGTTCATCGTGGGCAACTGGGCTCGATATTCGGGCCAAGGGCTTGGAGCTCACTATTCACTGTCATCCAGGTAGGAACTACTTCGGCCACTCAGGATTTGGCAATGTGGCAGCCGGCCGGTTTCCTTTCCAGAAGAACAGGAAGTTGGCTTTGCAAGCTCTGCCATGCGCCACGAGCCCTCTTGCTTCGTCGCCAGTGTCTCGTCATTCGAAACACCCTTTTTCCCGGTGTGCAAACGGTCGCCTGTCCCACCCATAGTACATCCGCCAGCTTCTCCAGACCGGCCTGTGCAATGAGCTATCCTGTCTCGACACTCAGGTTTCTTTCTGTTTGTTGTCTCAGCTACGTTGCCACTACTGGGCTCGCCACCTCATTTTCTATAATACGACCATTCACTTCACAGTGTTAAGATTCTTTCGCTGCGACCCTAACACACTGGCGCACCATGTGTTTTCTCCTACCAACCACTTCGTTTTCTTTTATCATAGTCCTGGCTCTGCTGGCCTCTCTTCACGGCCTCGAAGGAGCCTGTCTGACCTGACGTTACCTTACACCTTAAGTTAACAACGACTACTTGGTTGTCAGGAGGACCACGACATACAATGATGTGCACGGACCGAACCTAAGGTCGGGCCGCATCTTTCACTGGTCACCCTTGCCAAGCCTCATTGACAAGTCCAGGACAACACCGCTGATCCGATCGCCCATTGTTCCCCCATCGGCCCTCCTTAGCTGCAACCTTCGTTTTGCAGAGAAGGGGAAAGGGGCCCTGGTCCAGCCTCCAGTAGGACCACACCGACCGGCTCCAATGTTCATGGACCCTCTCTTTGTCAAGACAATCTCGGTGGATGTACGTTCGCGAGCCTCCCCAACCTAGACAAAGTTACCGGTGCCCCTGTCCCCTTCTGGTCCCCCCGACCATCGCTTACTCCGACATCTTTCCTTTGCCAATAGTGTTCGATCAAAGAGCAAAAGGGGGCTCTCTCCAGCACGACTTAGTCAACCTGCTCACTGAATCGTTGAATCTACCACGACGCCTGAAACCTTGCTTCAAGACATGGCCCCTTGTCTATCAAAGACCTCGCATATAGCTCTCCCACTTCCGCCAGCCTCCGCTCTGCTGTGTTACTGGGCGTCTCTCAAACTACTGTCCCCAAAGCTTGAACTGGCCCCTGGCTACGACGCCCGGTCCTTACCGAACCTCATCTACCATCACAACGGTTCCCCAACGATGGCCTTTCAACCAGCTCCACATCATCACTTGGGCCGGTTTGTGATCTCAACCCCGTCTTGCCACACCCAGGTTCGTAACGATTTTTCTCTTCGTTCCTGAACACCTTGCCCTCTGCCAATCAGCTGTCTTCGTTTTCTTCTGTCTAAATCAAGCCTTTCAAGACAGACCTAGCCCTGGATTCTTCTGTCTCGCGGCGGTCCCTTTGCAATTCCACATGCAGACCAGTACCGGGTACATGATCTTCCCTATGGACTGTGCGACGAGCGCCTACACCCGCTGCTGGCCCACCTTACGCTCAGGACAAGAGCTCTATCTCTAACGCTGGGCGCACCTACGTGACCTCGCCTTCACCAGTTATGGCACTGTCATCAATACGGCCATCCAGTCGGCCTAGGGTGCTCCTTTCCAGCAACAAGGCTGTCCCCGCAACGCGTTTATCACCGACCGATCCACGGGCTTCGTCAGTCCCTCCTGGACCGTTCCCTGTGCCGGTTGCTCCTTCTCCATCCTCGGCAGCTCTTAGCGCTACCATTCGTCCTGAACTACATTAGCGGCTGAAGTAGGCCACCCTTGACAGCAGGTTACATCCTTACCTCCACACGCCGCATCGTTCATCCCGATCCCGCTGGTCCCAAGCCGCCTCCACCAGCGGCCCATTCTTCATCACGAAACTCTGGGTCATAAGAATCCCCTGTCCCTCCTCGCATCAGCCTCACTCTGCTCAGTGCGGATCCCCTTGCTCGTCTTACCTTTTCTACTCGGCGAGCCCCACCACCCTCTGATTCCCAGTTTCTGCATTCAACTGAGGACCGCATCATTCGGTCCCTTGTCCACAGCGTCATCGAGAGTTTTTCACAACCTGAGTGCTTGTGACGACTGGCAATCTGGCGAGGTGACCATGCTGTTTCCAGTGTTCTCGGGAACCACCTTCCAGTGTAATATCCCTTGTTTGCGATTTTTGGGCGACACACCTTTGGGCCTTCATCATCAATATCCGGTCCCGCAACAGATCTAGGCTTTTCCCCCCCCCCCCCCTTCGTCTGGATATTACTAAACAGTGTCCTCGGCCCTTGTGCCCACCTCCGGACTACCTGACATACGGTTCCCCCTCTGCATGAGGCTGTCTATGTCATCAGTCCGCTGTCTATGTCACCACGTCCACAGTTCTTTGCTCAAGTTCCTGTATACTACGCTAATGGATGATTTACAGTTCACAGGGTCCGTTGATTCTGGTGCCGCCGACTCGTAGCACAGATAATCGTTAACCTTGGCCCCGCCGCCATGTTGACGAGGTCTGCTAAGTAAGGAAAAGCAGGTAATGAATGTTTCGTATGCAATAAAAACGTAAAATACCAAGGTGTGGCCTGGTTGATTTTAGTTTTTGTTGCTGAACGAAAAGATACATTACCATCTACCCACCCGGCCTCCCCTCTCCGTCGCCTAGGTTCTCTGAGAGAAAGAAAGATGGAGCAAGGTCTGATTGGATGCTTTTATAGAGGCCTACGCGCATGTGCAGAAGGGAGCTACAAGCATGGCACGTTAGCCAACTTTCATCGCTAGGGAATGAGCTCCAAATAAGGAAAATAATGCTAAGTAAAGAAAAGCAGGTAATTAATGTTTTCGTTCAGCCACAAAACTAAAATCGACCAGGCCTCACACTGGTATTTTACGCTTTTGGTGTGTGCTTGTTCTGGAATTGATGCGTAAACTTTACAGCATTCATCAAAGGAGTGTGTTTAGAGGGTGAACCTACAAGGTCTGGCCAAACTTTCAGGGTGTAGTCTATGATTAAAAGTAAGACTAAAAAGTCCTACAAACATGGGTCCGGAAATGCATCCGTTTTTCCAAATGCATCC
>JAHWFP010248615.1:40181-50237 GCA_023313725.1 Lithobius niger
CTTTTGTCATTTGAAAAGTCTGGCCAAAACTTAATGACGGATCCTAGACACATCATAACAAGACGACAAAAGGCCATTAGTCCGAAAGGCCTGCCTTTTCAGGTTACATAAGTCTCCAGTAAGCCTTCTGTCTAATTTTCCTGCAGAGCAGAATTGTGGCAGGTAATGACAACGAATACAATACTTCATGGCTACCCAGTAACACACATTACAGGTCTCTTGCTGGGAAACATTGATCTCTTTCTCTGCATCTCGTTGAGCTTCTTTTATCAGATTCATTTCATCTCATTTAGGCCACATTGCAACAAGCCATACACCCGGTGTCTTTGAACGCGTTCGCCAGTCAGTTGCAAGTCGTACCCTTGCCTGTGTTGGATCACATGGTGAACACATCAAGCAGCTTTTGTAGTCAGAAAAGGCACACATTTCTCTCTTCTAAACTGAAGACGTTACCAGATTGGAGAATTTGATGCTCTGCATGGCGACGCAGCGTTTGTTTCAGCAAAACTATTAAAGAGGCCCCCTCCCCCAACTTGTTCCCCCTCCCCTGTCTCCATTACTGCCCCAACCGCAGAGTTTTACGACCTACATTATGAAGTAATGAAAGTGCAAGAAGGATGTGTCAATTGTAGTTGTTTGGAGAAATTAGGCGGAAAGTTATAGAAAAACCTCAACGTTTTAAACCCCTAAATTTTTTTTTTGGGGGGGGGGGGTATAACGCAAAACGGGTGCCTTTCCGGACCCATGTTTATAGGATTTTTAGTCTTACTTTTGATCATAGACTACACCCTGAAAGTTTGACGAAACCTTTTGGGTACACCACGTATAATACGTCTGCAATTTAGGATTCTGCAGCTGGATGAATTTGCCTAACTACAACTGGTAAACGTAATAACAACTTTTACAATGCGTTTGCCGTAGATCGGATGCCTTTGTCAGGAGGTGCCAACAACTACATTTTCCTTTGTGACAAACGTTGCAAGCTTGCGCTTTGCTAAATTAACTCATTGTACTGACATAATTGCATCCATAAAGTTCGTTCCAATAACCGAAGTGTTTGCAATTAAATGTGCACTTTGTTGAATCGATTATGGCCATTTTTAACTTCTCACAAATACTCGGTTGCAGCAAGATCTGAAATGTACTGTTGGCCCAAACTCCCTGAATTAAAGGCCATCTTAGCCCACACCTTCCATAGAGTAAGTCAAGGAGCCCTGCAGCTCATAGTCGTCTGTTGATGGTAGTGTTGGGCGGAACAAAAAATTTTCAGCCAGTGCCGGTACCAAGTTTAGTATTCTGGTACTCGGTTTTCTCCGGTACTTAATGAATGAGACAGTATCTGATATTATAGTGCTGGGTTGCCAGCACCCGATTTTCAAATAATGACAACAGATTTTATTGAAAAATTTGTTTTGTTGACATAGTTTTAATGCCAAAATTTATTAATTCCCACCCCCTGATTTAAGCTTAAAGCATGTGTAATGACGTATTTGATTTTAAAAAGTCTAAAATTTGTAGTTAACATGCTATCCAAGTAGAAATGCAAATATATACAAACGGCTTGTTGCGGAATTCCCTGACAAGCCCCAAATTTAGAAACCGAAACTCTAGCTTGAAAAGCGGTGAAACTGGCAGTACTGCACCTAGCTTTTTTCAAGGAGGGGTGCAATGACAAAATGTTGGAGCCCCTCCTCAGAAAGTAAACAAATTTAGAGGCACTGTGACTCAAAACCCCAACCAAAATGTACTGAATTTTGTGTTATTTGGGCACCCAACTGGTGAATTTTTGGTCCCTCTGCCTTGCACATTTTGCACCACCCCTAATTGCGGCACTGAACCTAAGCCAGGGGTAATTAGGGTATAGACAGAACCTGGAAAATGTGGAACTATCAAGGTAAAGGGCAAAAATCTTTCCAGAATTTCGGGAAGAAGAGATTTTTTTTCGAAAATCTGGGAAAAGATTTTCAAAATGGCTTTGCATCTTTTTCATTTGCAAAAACGCAGCAGCTTCACCGAGTTAAAAATTCGCTGGACTAAATCTCTTTTTTTTTTAAACAACTTTAAAAAAATGTACCATACCCGATAACAACACCTGGTGTTTTCTTCCGACTACATTAATGGTAAAACACTGTGACGACATAAAACACTGGGGAATTATTATGGGATGCACTTCATTAACCTGAACTGCCAGGGAAGCTTAATGTTCAGTTGTGCCTTGTTCGGGAAAATATGTGAGTCTTGTGGACACAATGTGGCTAAAGTTGCACACCTTTAGCCACGTTGTCCCCGACAGGATTCAGACATTTTCACGGACAAGGTATATAACTGAACATTAGCTTCCCTGACAGTTCCAGGTTAATGAGGTGCATCCTACAGTAATTACCCAGTGTTTCATGTTATTGCCGTGTTTTACTACTAATGTAGTTGGAAGAAAAAACTAGGTGTTGTTATCAAGTATGGCACAAATGTTTAAAAGTTTATTGCCCTGCCAAATATGGCTCGTTACGTATACGTAGACAGGGCATGGTGGCACCTTATTGGAAGGAATTAGAATATCCCTTCCTCTGACAGTGGTGCGCGCTGCAACGCCTGGTACTGAAAACAGTAATCGTTCGCAAGCACACGCTAAATTCAAAATACACACACTTTGTGCTGTAGCTCGGTGAATCTTCGACAAACAATAAACCTCAATGGTCTTAGTTGTACTTTCACATTTCTGTGTTTTCCATGTGGCTGGAGCATTTGGCACGGTAGAATTAGCATGTGCTTGTGAACGATGTCTCGTCACATTCAAAGTATTCAGCCACACGAGTAAAAGTAGTCAGAAATGAATAAGTAAATCGATAAATCAGTAAACCTAAATTGGAATTAATCTTTATAGCTATGTTAAACACAATACAGCAGAGGGTGATTACAGCAACACTCTAAAAACACTCAAAAACACTTGGGTTGCACAGTTTCTGTTCGTCACGCGGTGTTCACCAGGGCACGGTGATCCACAACACCGAACAGAAAGGTTGCCCAAGAAATTCTAGGGTTTACCCAGGAGAAGCGTGGAGTGTATCATGTCTCACGAAGCCTGGGGAAGTGGATGTTCTTAGATGCATGTTCTTTCTTTCCCTTTTTTCCCTTATGGTGTTTTTTCACTTCTGCTTTGACAGGGAAAATTTGGATCATCCGTCTGTCTTCGTCAGTTCCACAATAAAAACCTGTTAGTCCGAACCATCTCACGCCGATACTTGGATCGGTATCAAGAAAACAATTCTCTTCGTTTACAAGGGAGTACCCCAACAATGTTCCATTTGGTGATGTCGTTTCGTGGACGTATAATGGGGTTGCGTCTGTGCTTAATAGGAAATGGTTGAACTTGTGAGCGTCGTTGATGTAGCTATTCAGGAACATTTGATGAGGGCTGGGGTAACTCATCTGAAGTTTGATTCTCGTCGTCGTTTGAACGGTAGTTCCACTTAATGGCGGATACTGATCTTCATAGTTCCTGAAATACAGAATTTTGCCCACATCACTTTGTGATTTTGTTAGACTTACGAACTCCTGGCCATCCACCTCTCTATGGGTCAATCCACTGCCGATGTCTCCGTTTCGCTTCACCTCCCTGATGTAGTATTGTTCCCCTGTGACCACAGGTTGACCGTAAATGTCCACTATGACATCACAAGTAACAGGATACAGCAAACTGACCAGTAAGACAATGTTCGTGAAAATCTGCATTGTGGAAGGCAAGAATGTTAGCTAGTGTCCAACGACTGTATCAACTGATGCCGAATGGTGGTGGCAAATTAGGAGATGTGAAGTTGTGTCTCGCATATATATACATCACAGTCACTAGTAACATCTTTGACAGAAGCATTACGGGCAAGTTCTGTTTTGTTTGCACCAACCTTAATGCGTGCGCAAGTATTTTTTTACGTGCCATTTGAATTTCAGTGAATACATGTTTATTTCGAGACATAAAATGAATAAAAGCCTTCTTTGTGCTGACTTTGTAAAAATTAATATTTTAGCTTTTCATAAACGGCACCTTTGTTAAAAGGTTTACTTTGACCTGCAATTTCTTTAGCACATGTTCTGAATAACAGTAAAATCAATACACACAAATAGTTGTAATTCATGCAGGATTACCGGGAAAACCTTTACATCAACTGTTAATGTCCAAAAGTGTACGTAAACGTGACAGTTATGCCGCTTGTGATTTTTTTGTGCACTGATCAGCACGGTTACTTTTAATGGTCGAACATCAAAAGCCTGTGGAGCTTACTGCTTTTTTTGGTTTAGAAAATAATGTAGGAACAACCAAAGCAAACAGTCTGCATTAAAGACTGGCCTTGTGAGGAAACAAGATACACTAATCTAAGAAATAAAGAAAAGACAACTGCCCCGACTGGGACTCGAACTCAGGACTTCTCGTTGTCTTTTCTTTCTTTCTCAAATTAGTGTCTTGTTTCCTCACAGGGCCAGTCTTTAATGTTAGCTTCGTGTACCCTTTGCCGTGTGATTTGCTCTTTATTTAAATGTTGGAGCAATTAGATCAGTAAGAGAATTTAAATGCACCGCATAACCTACGTAGAAACCTATATAACCTACGCAGAAAGTACTCTCTATCAGTGATCACATACACTTACTTACTAAACATACTCACCAACCCGAGTAATACTAACCTCCTAAGGGCAAACTATGAGAAGTCTTCCCCACTTAAACAAGACCAACGGTGAAGTTGTGAGAGTATAAGGTGAGGTTTTTCTCCAACCTCTGCCACCAGGGTTATGGGATTATATTCCTCTTCCACCATGAATTTGATGTGGACATTTCCCATGCTTGCCACCAATATAATACAACGTCTGTCTCGCAATGTAACACACGGTTACACACGGTTTATCTCCTGAAACTTCCATCAATATAACGTGGGGCTTATCGGCCATTACAGCCAGCATTGTAATGTGGCACTTTTATATATCCTGCCACTGCTGCGGCGCTTTGTTGCTAATGGTGGCTGACACAAAGGGATCGACCCAACACAAGGTTTTAGGCTTGACCAAAATCGTACTACGTGTCTTCTTTTCACAGGTGTAACCTACCAGACTTTTTCGAATCGCTCTGTCCGCCGTTTAAGCTCGCTAACCACGGCAGCTCCAGTGAGCTGATCGGCACTGTCGGTTCATGATTCTCGCTCTTAGCTTAAGGTACGAAAAAGTACGGGCACTTCTCACCACCTGCACAGGCTCTCCGCCTTTCATACGGACGAAACCCGGGTCACAAAAACTCGAGTCATTGCTGTTCACGGGAGCGTGTCCGAACTTGACACCCTGTGCTTGTTAAAAAGTCTACCTTAGGGGCGCTTCTAGTGGCAGCTTGCTTACCTGTTGTGCAGGGAAGCCAAGTGTTACACTGCCACCAATGTAACACGGCCCTCTTGGTCCCTAGCGAAACTTGTTGGCTTTCCTGCCAGGCTTGTAGTTCCCTACTGCGCATGTGCGGGTGCAAGCCTCCTGTATAAGCGCTTGGGGTGAGTCGCTAGTCTTCCTTCTTCCTAGGGTACCGCCGTGTGTGGTTGTCTTCTCCAGCTCTCCCTTGGACCATCTGGGTAACCGTCTCTCGATTCCCAAAGAGGACCGCGGTTCCCCTGTGGGAACAGGCATCTGCACAGGGGCTCCTACGCCCGTGGACCGCAACACAGTCCTGAAGAGGCCGTCTCTACAGTTTGACGGGCCATCGGGGTATCCGTCCCTCGGTTCCGAAAAGGAGACCGCGGAAAGGGGGACCGGCGTCTGCACAAGCCTACACCCGTGGACCGCAACACTCTGTCCCTCCGCCCGAACATTCACCGGACCGGTGCATCACACAGTTTCCTGAGGACTGAGTGACAAGCAATGGACCGTCTCCACACTTTGCAGCGTATCATCCTGGACGTCGATTCCCTATAGAAACCGTTACATGGGCTTTTAGCCCAGCCTCTCCAACCTGAAACTTCGGACCCACTACACTCGTTTGACTGCGCACCGCACCACGGTGCAATGTAATAACCGGGTAACTGGCCACCGAACAACTGCCCGACTGGAAAAATGTACGCCTTGTAACCATTATCTGTACCTACGCACGCTGAACCAATGAAGTGTTCAACGGCAAGGCAACCGGGCAACCGGCTGCCCAACTACAGTTCCGGGTTTTGTAAAAAAAAAAAAAACAACAACACACATACCCGAGGAACCAAGACTCGTGGACTACAGACCGGCGCTTGCAGTTCGAAGACCGAAGAGGTTGCCCATCTACCTCCAACCCTTTCTTTCGTCGATTGTTCCTCCTACGTCACTATGCACCTCATGCGCGCCGGCGCTCGGGGATTCAGAAGGGCCCGACTTCGTGGTCTCCAGGGTACCGCGTTCTGCGGTCCACCTGTCTTCTTGCACCACCAGCTATTGCACTCTTTGCTAACGACAGTACGCATTTTCTCCCTGGTAACTGGAGGTGGTGCTCGGGACTGGACCCAAGTTCGGGCCCGGGTACCTCTTCCCTACAACGCACCCTCCTGCTATGGACTTGGCCTCAGCTCAAAAAACTACTGTCGCATGTCGATTTCTATTGTTGATTTTTATCTAGCTGTTGTCTCCTGGATCCTCCATTTCGACAAGGACCAACCTTTCCGTTCACACTCATCACATACTGAGCCTCGGTCAACGGTTCCTTTAGGCCTTAGCCCTCTGTTTCCAGGCCTCAGCTAGCATTGGCGCTCAGCTAGCCCCCTTCGGTCCTGCCGGCGCTGTTAGCCACCGACTCCCGTCTCTTGTTTCAACATCGCCAACTTTCAACGCTCTTCTCCCTCGGTCCCCAGTCTCCTCGTGCCTCAGTCTACGGTCCCATCCGGTCACAACAACCATTATTATATGCCGCTTTCATTTTCTCAGGCCCAGAACACACCTCCACGGAGTTTGTGACCTATGCAGTGACAAGCCACAACCACGTTCCCTCAGACCTCCGTGGGGGCATCTCCTTGCCTCACTGTTCCCGTCACATTGAGAGGTCTTTCTTGTCTCCGCCTTCGACGGATCACTTATGGACCGCTGTTTCTTCACTCCTCCGGTCGTCTGACTCTCCACCGATCCACCTTCGGTCGCCATCTCTTACCATGTCGTAAGTCTATCTTTCCAGCCATGGTTTCTGTCCAGTCTCCCTTACTGTCTTCGTCAGGTCATTGCTGATGGATGGCGCTCGGTTCACAGGATCTGGTTAATTCTGGGGTCGCCGGCTCGTAGTGCGGGTACCTGTTATCCTTGGCCCCACCGCTAGGTGACCCAAGGTCTGCATAAAAAAAATAAGTAATGCTATTTTCACCGGCAATAAAACTTAGAAATACCAGGACGGACCTGGTTAATTTCTGTTTTTGTTGTCTGACTGAAAATATACATTACCAACACACCCACCAGCCTCCCCCTCTCGATTGCCAAGATAACCGCTGAGAGGAAGAAAGATGAGTACCGACTCGCCCCAAGTGTTTATATAGGAGGCCTGCGCCTGCACATGCGCAGTAGGGAGCTATGAGCCCGGTAGGAAAGCCAACAAGTTTCGCTAGGGGTTGAGATCTCCAAATAAGAAGCATACGCATAAGAAAAAGTAGGTAATGTATATTTTCAATCAGGCAACAAAAACAGAAATTAACCAGATGATGGATAGTCTGTGAACAGATGGAGAGGAAGATAGATAGTCTGTGAAAGTGGAGTAATATGCGTAGCAAAGCGGGCTGTGCATTGCAATGTAAAACCTGGATAATTCTCCAGTTTTCAGGTATGCCTGCTGAATTATGCAGTGCCACCACCCATATAGGCGTAACAGTGTACCGAATTTGATCTTCACTGCATTACAGGGTAGGATTGGGAGGGGGTCGGGGTGCTCCCGGGAAAGAGAAAGTGGGGGGCCCCCTTTTCTCCAAAATTTTGAGGAAACTTTTTATTTTTTTATTTATTTTTCGGTATGTAACTGCCCGGTTTGCTATGCATTACGTAAATTGTGACCCTTTTAATAATAATAATAATAATAATAATAATAATAATAATAATACATATTTATTTGCACAGCATGCAAAAAGGGAACGGGAGGGGCAAGCCACTGCCACCCGTTATGAGCATTTGTGCGCGTTTCTTTGCACTGCAGTAGGCCCCCGAAGTACAAAAGGGGCCTCTTGTGGTGAGGGCGTCCTGGGGGAGTCCCCGAATTCCCGAGCGGGCCAATCACAAGCATTTTGAGAACGGCCCCAGACGAACTGAAAATGACTTACACTCAGCAAAAAAAAAATATATGTTTATTGAAATAATGTTTGTTAACATACTTTTCACATCATCAGAAGACTTTATGTGATTAAACTATTTTTTTTTTTTATAAGGTTGTGGGGCTCGATCCAGGGTTCTCATGGCTGTCAGCCAACTACTGGGATGTGCGTGTTCATGTTTTTTTTTTTTTTTACCTTGGGAAAAACTCTTGGCTTTTACGTGCATTTTTGTGTGGACCGCACGGTATACAGTACGAGCCAGTGCCGTGGTACAATTGGTGCCATGGCACAGTGCCATAGTGACAACTGATATAGTTCTGCACTGTAGGTTGAAGCACAGTCCCTAACGTGTGCCATGTTTTTTTGTCCATCTGTTTTGTCCATCCGCCCCCCGCCCCCCTCGATAGTGTTCTGATTTCCGTTATTTTTCTGTTTCATGTGCCTGCTCAATTTTGTCGTCCACTCCATAGGTAAGCCGATATATTACGTATTTTATCTTATTTTTATAATTTTATTATAACGGTTCATAGTTGAGTAATTTACTATGGGACTATAATGGCACACGCTAGAATTTAGAATTTTTTTGTACGTACATTTTGTTTGATTATTTTAATCGATATTCTTCGGAATTTTATTCCATGGGCATTGACAGAACGGAAAGCCAAATGGGCTCGGTATGTGAAACATAAATGCAGATGGAAACCTACTTTCGTCGCCTTTTGGACTTAATAACGAGTGAGATTGCCTGTGTGTGGAATTGAACCCACGACCTTTGAGCTCAACGATGAATGCCCTACGTCTGTGCGGCTGGGGTTCGGAATTTTATGCCAGAGGTTGTGTGTTCAGTTTCTGCCTTATCTACCAAATTATCTACTAAAGAGTATGCAGTGTATCACTTGCGCTTTGTTATTTAGTACAAGCAGTGTTGCCAGATAGGTAGTGCAAACGGGGGTGAAAACTATTTGGGAGGTAAAACTGGGGTGAAAAAAAATTGTGGGGGTAATTTTAGGGTGGCGGAATTCACCAAATCCCGTTTCGCCAAATCCCATTTCGCCATAAAGAAAACAGATTAACAGCTTTTGCCTCGCGGGCCAATCTCGTTTCGCCAAATACCGTTCACGAAATTTTAGGCACACGAGACATTTAAAACATTTAAACACAACCATTTATAACACGATAATGGTCAGACATTTATAGACAAACACCCGTTTTGCAGAATAATTTGTTTTAAATTGCTTTCCTCACTCGCACTACCGGGCTCACTGCGGCTAAACACATAACATCAAAAACCGCAACTCATCACAGATTACTTCCAGTTATAGTCATGCCTCTTTAACTTCTGCAATGTTACATTTTTGAAGAATATTTTGATCCTGCGTAACGGGAATCTGCAAAACGTCACGCGTGTAACTGCTATTCTTGGCATTGAAGTAGTGACGCCCAAGCATTCTAAACAATATTTAAAGTACACGTTTTTCCGTCTCTGTATTGCCAGTTTTCAAAACGCAAATAAATCAATTGGTCTTAGTCTACCACTGTTTTTCTCTGTTAAATGTTTGCCTTTTAAAGCCCCATTACATAGAAATAAGGTATTACATTTCGTGTACGTAAAATTTTGTCAAATTCGTTTTGGCGAAACGAGATTTGGCGAAACGGAATTTGCCCCCAAGGGTAGAGCTGTTAATCTGCTTTTTTGGGCGAAATGGGAGTTCACCGCGGAATTTATTGGTTTTACGGTAGGTTATGGGGGTAGAAGACGAGAGCTCGGTAGGTTATGGGGG